>NAJI01000158.1:0-224819 GCA_002179835.1 Calonectria leucothoes | reverse complement strand
CTTAAATACCTATTTAACTAAACCAAATATAATACCTCTTTATAACTTATATTTATATTACTTATTTGTATTTAACATACCTAGCCTCTCTACTAACAAATAAACCCTTTGCTTTGATTAGTCTATTATAGTTAGAAACCGACCAGAACATTACATACACTATCCTCACCTTATATGCCTTCAATAAGGGCATCAATAATAAGCTACAACACCCGGACGGTACTGAAAAATCAGGATCAATCAATGGTACAGACCTAAAGAAGCTTGTTACCGAATGGGGTGCTGTTAATTACAACAGAACCCTTCTCGCTTTCTTCGGAACTGCTGTGGGACTTTTGGGCATGCTGCTTTGAGAGTATGAGTCGATCATGCGTATCAGAGATAGAGCTTCGGAATAGAGACGGTGTGTAGATACTAGATATGCAACTATTCGATACTGTTTCATTTTAATATTGGTGTGAGCTTGTCGGGGTTGTTTGTGCGGATGAAATCGCTTCTGTCAAGATGATTTGCCAGCGATTTATATCACAGAATATATAGTTAGAATAGTAGTCGGAACAATAGTTTTATTTGCATAAATTTATTATTAATTACAGCAATGTCTCCTTGCCCACGCACTCCATAGATCTTAAAACGCTTTTCAATAATTTTAGGCATTTGAATAACATGGCTCTTTGAACGAGTTCCAAGCACTTGACTACCACAATTCAACCAGGCTGCACCAATTTTGGTGTATTTGAAACATCTCACCTTCAAGGCCTTTACGCCATGATAAAACTCACTCTGGAAGCAGACAAATCTTCGTCGCGTAGCTGATCTGGTTTTAATTCATCTTGCCCTGATATATAAGGTGTTATCTTGCCTATGGATTGAATCGTAGTTTGGTATCTAGATATATTTATCACAATCATCCCACAAATTTCTACAGTAAATTTACGCAAGTATGGAAAGCCCCACCCTTGAGACCCATCCTACACAAAATATAATCCTTCAAATTGCCTCAATATGCCATTGAGCCTTACATAGTGCAGGCCTTCTAAAACATTCCAAGTCCGAGTGATTATAGCAAATCCAACATATATCCATAGCGGGTCATGGATCAATGATTGGCCACCACAACATTTTCAGTAGAGAGGCCCAGGTGTCCAAAGCCCAAACCTCCCAGCGAAATCTCAAAAAGCTCAGGGGGGAATGTCTTTCTACACCAGGCCGCCGTCATGTCAAAGCCTGGATACTAATTAGTTCATTTTAAATCATTTTCGACGGGAAGGGCATCGGAGTCGAACCAAAGCCAGCAGCACCTGAAGTCCAAAGCTTTCCATCAACAACCCAATTCGCCTCCTGCCAGTCAACGTTTGGCATGGCCTTACGAACCAGAGGAAGCGCACTTGCATTAGTAGTAGCCTTCTTCCCGTCAAGTAGACCCAATGAGGCCAGCCAGATGGCTCCACCGCAAGTCGTCATGACAATCTTGGAACTTTTCACAGCTTGTTGAAGAAAGTCACGGGATCCCTCAGGGTGGTTTCCAGATATGGATAGCCCCGGGATGAACAAAAGGTCATAGTCCCTTGGTGCAGTAGCGTACACAGCATTAGGCTGAATTTTCAGACCAGATGTGGCTGGAATCGTATCTGTGGATGTGTAGATCCAATCAGTATGAATAGGTATAGCATGATCAAGGGCATGCTGCTCAATCATATGGTGCTCAACCATTGGTTTTATGAAATCTTGACCAAAGGCGTTGACCATGTCAATAGGAGCAGCGTCGCTGAGTTCCATTTGCTTGTAGGTGACGACACCGATACGAAATGGCTTTGCGTCGGACATGTTGAGAAGCAAGTTGATAATGAGGATAATGAGATATGAATCAAAGTGATCTAATAGATAAATAGAATATGATGCTCTGCATTTTTCTCCGAGACCAAGAGTTCATATGGTCTTTTATTCTATCAAGACCGTCCTGGTAGCCTAGTGCAGGGATGGAGAGGCCGCGCCATTGGAGTTGAAGCGCGAATACCGAGGGACCGTGCCTTCAAACTCCGGCGACTCTCGGAATTATAAAAACTCCACACCAGCCATTCCTAAGTCAGTTTAGGCTATCTAAGCGAAAACTTCAAAACGATGCTAACTGTTAGGCTATTGTGGTACGTGATTGCCTTTCGGAGTCCGAGTTTGGTCCACCTGTACAAGCAATTACGAACAAAAATACAGTAGCCAGGAGACTCCAAGCATTCAGGGTGGTTTTTGAGTCATATTCAAGCTTTCTTTTATAATTACCCTCTAGTAGCGTAGATAGAAATTATGGCATTGTGGAAACCAAATTTCTCGGCCCGATACGGGGTGAAAACTGTTGGAAGCATCTTCCTCTGTAGCAGGTTTGTACTTATCAATGCCAGTCCTATTGTTTCAAGGATTCACAGTAGGCTCCTTCTCTGAGAATTTCTGCGCAATATTTAATCAAGTCTGTCATTCGTAAAGGTATTATTTGTTATTAGCTTCGCAAATGTGCAGCAAAATTGCGACCCAGCAACCCTAGTTCATGCAGTATCCTGCCTGTTAATTATCTTTGGGAAGAGATCAATCTTTAAGCTACTATACTGCTAGATGAGACCAGAGAGAAAGTCCTTCACATCCGAGTTGGCTTCCTCCAGTGTTTCAATCATAGCCCTTAGTCTAGTTACACTCTCACATCAGAAGTTTAAAAAAACTGCTCAGTTAGAACCCGGCGCGCGCCTTCGCTGACAGGTTCATCACCAATTAGATGCACGACTAGTACAGTGATACCTACCCTAAATGTCTCACTCTGCGCCAACTGCAGCCCGTGCACAAAGTCGATTTTATTTTATTCCGGTACCAATTTAGGGTTCCTTTGATTCTATGGTGAGTGCATCAGCCACTCCAAATCGGAGAGGTTGTGTAATAACAGTCCTTCTTGAAGCGAAAACCCATGCCCGCTGGCTGAAACTGTTCTGTAGAACATGGCGGAAAAGAGGAGTGCTAGTCCATAGCTTTCCTGAATCTCCTCCTCAACCCGTCCACTTCTAAATTGGAGCTAATAACCATTACAAGGTTGAATCTCAGAACCCACCAACTCTTTTAGATTGGTATGCGTAGTCAGGAGTGGGATGCAAGGGAACCTTTTTGTGAATACACCCTTGACGATGTCCTTGTGCCAACCCGTCATTCAGGATACCAAGTGGCTTCCCAATCATGGCCACCCAGGATAACCTTGCCACTTTGAACAATCCGTCTCACCAATTCCGCAACGTCTTGGACTACACTAAAGGTTTATTCTTTAGGGTCGTCTGGTGCATCTGTCCTGCCGAATCCCAAGGGATTCAGTACAATAACACGATAGCCAGTGATATGAAGAAACGAATCTAATGGCGCCAGCCAAAACCGAAGTCTGGAAAACCGTGTATAGGAAAATCTTATCTTTGAATGCATGCATAGGCATGTCTACTATGTAATTGTAGGTTTTGCCCTGGGTAGTCATTTAATGGTGTTTGATCCCGCCATCTGCAGATCTCAGCTTGTTGAGGGTCGTTTCAGGACGTAGAAGGAAGTGACATAACCAAGTCTTGTGTGAAGAGAATTTATCATCCTTTGAAGATGTGGTGAATGACTGAAGTTTGGCTAATGATGTTAAGGCGTGAATTTTGTTGTGCGAGCTGGCCTCAATTTATCTCCCTCCAGTTGTCAGAACCAAACGCATTGTTTGTAATTGCACTAATTATCAGCGGGGAAAACTTAATGTAAAGTAATTAACGTGTCTTGATTAATTGTATCCGAGAGTCTCTGGAACTTAAGAAAATGGCACAATCATTGTTCCGAAGTCCATTCAACGCACTGACACAATACTAGCGGGGTGCCTTGTCTCTCCTTCATATTTACGCGACATCGCCGAGTGCTTCCCAGTCATTTCGGCATGCCACTAATTGCGCCCAAAAAGTTAATTTGTATTAACAATCAACTATCCCAGCCACGCTGTTTCTTCCAAAAGAGGTGACAAATCTACGTCCAATCATCCCGATATTCCGGCTTTTCCGATAGCCATCGGCGTTTTCTTGACGTCTGCCTGTGCCCGATTGACTTGATAAGAACATGGAGAAAGTGAAGTTCAGTTGGAAATCCTACATTGACGACTGATAAAAACGCAATATTTCGCAATCAACTCCGGATCTTGTAATTGAAACAAAACCCACAATCTTTCAAGATGCACTTTTTTAGAATAATGACGTGGGTCGGGAATCTCATGTTGCCTTTGGCTGTGTCCATCCTTGCGTCACCCACATCGGATGGAGAACTCGCATCAAAACAAGCGTGGGCGATGCTTCCGAAGCAATTGCGGATTCCTGTCAATAAAATGTCCATTGATTTTGGGCTTGAGGAAATGCAGAGCCTAAAAGCCCTTTTACACGAATCAAGAATCGCGGAACCCAATTTTGAGAACTCTCAAAACGGCGCCTACGGAGTCAATCACACCTGGATCGTCAATGCGAAGGACCAATGGTTGAACAACTTTTCCTGGCAAGAGGCCCAAGCTAAGTTAAACCGCCATCCCCAATTCCTGACCACTGTCCAAGACCCCGATACCGGCTACAATCTCTCGATACATTTCATGGGGTTGTTCTCGCAGAAGGAGCATGCAATCCCAATCGTCTTTTTTCACGGATGGCCTGGAAGTTTCATGGAGTTCCTTGACCTCTTTGATCTTCTCAGAAAGAGCTTTTCACCGGAGGACAGTCCATATCACTTGCTTGCCCCGAGCTTGCCAGGATTCACCTTCTCTTCGCCCCTTCCCCGTGAATGGAAATTTCTCATGCCTGATGCAGCAAGAATTATGAAGACATTGGTCCACGGATTGGGCTTTGGCGATGGTTACGTCGTCCAGGGCGGAGACGCTGGCGCTACGATCGCGATGCACTTAGCAGCAAGTGATGACAGTGTCAAAGGTTGGTAGAATCTCTTGCCCTTTAACGAGGTGGCTAATGGTTAACCTAATGGCAGCGTGTCATCTAAACTTTTTGCCGATCACAACTGCACCCGACGGCGCTCCGCCAGAGTCCAACCTAACGGCCCAAGAGGCCTCTGATCTTGCAAAGGGCAGGAATTATCTACAACTTGGTTTCGGCTACGCTTTAGAGCAGGGTACTCGCTCATCCACCATTGGATTTGTCCTTGGTTCTAACCCATTAGCTCTTCTTGCATGGTTCGCTTATTCCTTTACCCTTGACCGTACATTTGAGTGGGCCTCCTTTCGGCGCTGCTGATCTTCAGTAATAGGATTGGGGACAAGCTGATTTCTTGGACATCCGAATCAACTGTCCCTTCGATGGATACTATCCTGACACATATTACAACCTGGTACATGACTTCAAGCATAGCCAACACCTTTTGGCCGTATAGGTCTTTGTTTCCGTCGGATGGGCCTGTACCAGCCTTAGGATATATTGGGAAGCCTGTGGGATATAGCCAATTTCCTGACGATGTGTTTCTTGCTCCACGAAGCTGGGCTGCTGCCACCGGCAATCTTGTTTGGTTCAAGAGGCACGATGTTGGAGGTCACTTCGCAGCTATGGAATGCCCGGTACAGCTTTGGGATGATGTTGTTAGCTTCCTGGATGTTGCACTTCCATCTGAATGGAAAGCAGAAAATATTTAATCAAGCGAGCTTTGACTTTGGATGCCCTAATAATCAATGCCGGCCGAGATAGATATATTCCTCCTCAGATCTTATGAGTAAATCAAAGTTATTTTCTTTTAGTTCTATGAAAATTTTCCACCACATTCAATAATTCCTCCATTCATGTCTTCATTCGTGTAATTAGACACTACTTGAGCGATGTTCATAATTTTTCTAAATTAGTATGTGCATTTTTGTAATTGGGTTTCCGAATTATTTAAAACTCTCATGCTCGTTTATTTAGGTCTGTACAAGCTTTCGGAGATACCTATTGCGTATTCTAAGTCGACTTTAAAAAGGTTTCAACCATATAGGTTTTGATACCGGAATATATTATATAAAACTATATCCCAATACTCTATTTATCGATCCTCTTTCCACAATTGACGATAATATCCTTCGCTGTGCCTAAAACTCTTCTGCAGGGAAATTTACAATGCTCCGTCAAGGCAGTAAAGTAGTAACACGAGAGATGTTACATCCTTATTCAACATCGTTGTAATACACATCCCTGTCCGGCCAAGCAGCCATTTCCGACAGAGCCGCTACAAGGCCATTTTTATCTCCTCCCCAGATCTTCGTTACAAAATTGTGAACCATGTCTATGCCATTTAGCAATGTTCCACTGGTCCACAATTTTCCATCGCAAGCCCACCGCCTTTCAACCCAATCCGTCTCCGGGGCAGCATGGCGTAGGTATCCAAGCATATTACGAGGAGCAGTTGCGGTTTTTCCCTTGAGAATTCCAGCCCTGTGCGGGACTTCTATACCACCGCAGATTGTCAGGAAAGCAGCACACTCATCAAAACACTTGCGGACAAATCTCAATTCTGCTTCATCCGGAGTATGGTTAAAGTGTGCGCCAATAAGGACGATGTCAAGGGTTGGGCAATCGAGAAAGGAATGCTACACCTGTTAGAGAAGGTCTGAACTAAAGCCGGATTTCCAATAAATTTAAGGCCATTCGCTGAAACGTACCGTCGGGAGAATACGCGCCGCACTCGTCAATTGGGTATGCGCCGCCTCGCCATCCGCAGAAACCCAATAGGCTTCTATGTCAAGTGCTTGCGATTTGAGGGCTGCAGGAAATATCTCATCTGGAAAGTGCTGGACGAACCCCTTACTAAGCGAAAGTATCATGTCCACGGGGGCGACATCAAGAAATTCCGTGATTCTTTCTTTAGTGTTAGTAGCAGCAACTGAAACAAGGGCTCAGGAATCTGACTCCTCACCCTTTCATAAGGACAACTCCAACACGGATCGGTCGGTCTGGCTGGGAAAGATTGATCATATTGGTCATTGTGAGGTGCAAGGTTTGAAGAGGGAATAAGATCAGTAGGGAGCAATGCAATTTTCTTGGTTTGCAAGAAATTCATGATGCCCTTTTATTAATTTTGACAAACAACCTCCGGCTTGGCTCGGATCTTCGGATTTCGGTACAAGTTTAAACAGTGGGCTGGTTCAATACCAGGCTACGTACAGGCTATTTTCTTGCTCCCACGTTGTACAATTACACTGCATGAATAAGCCTGTCAAACGGCGGCAAACGAATCAAGTAATTGCTTGACTCCTCAGCCGGTGTAATCCTCTCGTTATCGCCTCATGCTGGCCTCGAGATCCTAAAATCAGCTGGGGTTCATCTCCTCTCGCCTTGACACTTCATAGATTGATGCTACCACCGGACTAGGTTAGGGCATTGCAATTCGGATACTTAGTTGTTCCGAGAAGTAAGGCTCTCCAGACCAATCATCCGCTTCCGGCTTGTCTCGGCTACTAATCTGGTTCACAGTGTCGTGCCCATGACCGAGTGCCTGTTTCCACTGAAAATATTGGTGGCCAGAAGCGAGTCTCGGCACATTTCGCGCCGCGAGTGTTCCCGCGAGTGTTCTCCGCCAATGTCAATTCAATCCTATTTGCCATCGCACATCGGAACACTCGGATTTCCGACTGTCGAGAATTGGGTGCATTTTGTATTGCTTTAACAGCAAAATCGAATGCATCACTCAACAATGAATAACAATGGGGGTGCTCCAGTACTCAGGTTATGAAATATTTCTGTGTTATTTTTATTTGTGTGTAGTCAATCCAGCTCAAGCTTTAACAGCAAGTGTTATGACCCGTACGAAATCGGGATAACAGAGCCTTCATAGTAGCTGTTATTCGTACCGGTAATTGCAAGCAATGGGATTATTGACTTATCTTTTGGCCTGACGGGCTAATTGATGTAAAAGGAGGTGCAGATCCTTACAGCAAGCCGATCAAAAAAAAAAAAGCCAGTTTAAGGCCCATATACCCTTTAGGCTATATTAAAAGGTATTAGAACCCGGGTCAGTCAGCTAGCTGTTAAAGGTCGACTCAGTCAACCTGCTATTGGAAGCCCGGCTCGTTAACCTGACCCTAAAGGTCAGGTCGGTCAACTAGCTGTTAAAAGTCGGTTTATTTAACCTGCTATTACAAGCCCTGAAACCCTTAATCTCTTGTTGCTCGAGGGCTATAAAATTGCGGCGATGGATCCGCTGCGGGCCGTCGCCGTGGTTCTCATGTTCCTAGTTAATTAGACACAGTGTGTATCTTTAGTGCCAGGTGTTTAAAATTAGGATTCTCTTAGTAGGGAACTCTATTTGATGAATGACGTAACTTAGTATACAGGCCTCAATTCTCACACAAGGGATCGGCATGAGACTCGCCCACACTTGCTTATATTTCAGGACTCCACTTCTTATACGAGAGATCTGCAAAGAGCTCATCTGCGCTCGTCTATGCCTTGTGCAAGCTATGAAGGTGCACGGTGAAGTCGATGGCACGTCCTCCTTGGCATCGTTGGCACGTGCCACTGCCCACCATAAAATACAAAGTTTTAAACCAGCACTAGGTTCAACTCGTATTAAAAATAGAACATTTGATTGCTTTAAGCTGTGACAGACAACTCTATATAAGGTCTCTGATTCTATGCGATTCGTTTCCTCGTTCTTCTCATCAATACTCAGTCAACTCTAACAACATCTAATTCTCTCTTTCACCCACCCGCCAAAATGCAGTTCAAGTCCCTCCTAATCGCCGCCGGCCTTGCCGCTGCTGCCCCTACCACTGAGACTTCCATCGCCAATAACCCCGCCTTCCGCGTCCGAGCCGTTGCTGAAGATGTGAACCTGAACAACCTCCTCTTCACGGCTGCCGACAGCCTTCTCTATCTGAGCCTCCGGGACAGCAAGGCCACTTGTGACACCGGCACCGACGGCAGTGCATACTTCTACCTTAAGAACGGCGAGCTCTTCCTGTACAGGACTGAGAACCCCCCTCAGAAGCTCTTCGTTGACCTTTCCGCCGTGGGTAAGTTACATATCTTCTCGCCAGGTACCAAGGGTCTTACTGACAACCTATTTCAGGCGAATCAGGCAACAGCACGATTGGCTACCTCACTGGTGCCCAGCCTGCCCCCGCGGGCGCTGAGACAGACAAGTGGGCCTATACCAGCGAGGGTGGTCTTACATTTAGGGATGCTAGCTTTCTTGCTTGCCCCACTGGTGTAGACGGCGCGTATACCCTCTGGCTTAACTGGAACGGTGATAAGAAGAAGGGTATCCAATGCTATAATCTTAAGGGCAATGTTATTAATGACTCCTCACCTATTAACTGCCTTTACACTCAGTAATTTATAAGCTAATAATTTGCTCTTATTTAATTACTATATTTATTTAGCCAGCCTTACTTATACGCTATATAATTAAAGATATATGCCTTAATTTAATCAGTTAAGCCTAGATTTTAAAATACTACATTATTGTGATGGGCTATACTAGATTGATACCTAGATACTTAGTGCCGTGAAGAATCCGGTGTTATAAGTACTGTATCCCTTATCAACACCATTGAATGGGAGCAACCTACATAGAAATAATATCTCAAGACCTATATTCTCGTGAGCCGTGAGTATTGTGTAGACCTTTCTATACGACCTTTTACTGTGCTGAATACGGCCCCAGTACATCCAATATCAATACTCTAGGTACCGAATATATTAATCTCGAGGGACCATAGCAGTCTGTCTCTTACTCGCCAGCCTAAATGCATGCTTATGATGCCAAGATTAAAACCACAAATCAGATTAGGAAGTTTATGGTGGGCTTGATAGGCATTAAAACCCTCTCCTGCAAGCCAGAGGACCAAGCGTAGAGATATTTATATTAGCTCCTCCCCCTTCTTAGCACGCTTTCTCCGGCCGGTTACAACTCAGCCCAATCAACCACTGCCAGATTGTAAAGCATTCCGCTGCCACCCCAACTTCATAGTCATGGCTAAGCCGAGGCAGATAGCTGGGATGACTTTTTGAACAATTTGGCCACAAGACTTGCACCATTGCTTGCTTTAATTGGAGAACAAGCGAAAGAACAATCCCCAAGCGGGTCTATCACCATATGGGATACATTCATTTTTGCTATAGCACCCCTTGGAATTCTGACTGCCGTTGTGTCCGTGATTCGTATCTCTGGTAGGCCGTCCTTACACGCCCTTATTGGTTGCACCCAAGAAGGAAGAGGGATTGCTAAGGCAGAACTTTGTTCATCTACAAGTCGACATGTTTCCGAGGTCTACTAGAATGGCGCAATTGTGCGCGTGTTTAGGCGACCCAAGATCCTGGAATTTATGCACCACCACCAGCCAGGCGACTTTGAAGAAGCCAAAGGCAACACCAAGATTCCTCATTATGGAATAAATCCGTTCAAAGAATACATAGGAACGCCTCGGGCGAAGGATGTCGGGTGGAGAGGAGTTGGAATAAATACTCGGAACGACATGGAGGCTTAGCTAAATACACCACAGGCGAAAACTCTGTAATTCGCACCAAATCTAAACCTCTGTTTTAATATACGCATAAAAAGCTCGCCAAAATACTTCACTTGGTTCGCGGCAGTGCTAGGACTTTGCGCCCAGGCACCGGTTATCGTGTTTGGGTGGGTTGTCAGGTATAATAGGCACTGGAAAAAGGATGGCAAGATGCTTACAAGCTGGGCGCTTCTTCTCATGACCACGGGGACAATTCTTCTTTGCGGCGGCATGTTTTTCTGTACATTTCTGATTGAACAGAGCACGAAGGAGAGGATATTTCGAAAGAGGGCCGTGTACAACAAAGCAAAATCCCCAACTATATACATCGTCCAGCCTGGCAATCCGGTTATTGGCTATCAAACATTCGATCCCTTTCCATTCGGATGCATTATCCGAATACACGACATGTCGCGGGCTATGAGGACCCCAGGTTCATTGGAGCTCTTGTTTATTCAACAGAAGGTCTATCCAGGTCTCTCATAGCTGCTGTTGCCTTTGCCTGTTGCCTTTTGCCGCTGGAGGCGGCGGCCGGCTTCGAGGTCATAAGGTTCAATTGTGATGACGATCGCATCTTGGCATCGATGTTAAACTGGCCGGGCCCTGCAGGGCCCGTGGTCAACAGATTAATAAGTCAGGCTCCTGTGTTGTTTTATATGGTGCTTTGGGGCCGACTACGGCCCTGACCATCTTGTTATTACTTAAATGCTGATGCCGGCTAGGCCGGGCATCTGACCCACGGTGCCGTTGTCGGCAGAAGCTATTAAGACCACTTTTGATTGTGACACGACATCATGGAAGATACCGCAGACCCTTAAATCTGCCTATGAGGCCTCGTTCGCTGTGTTTGTGAATCTCGCTGACTTTGTCCTTCAATTTGTAGGCTTGATGGCGATGCATTCCGCCTTTCCGCTGCTTCAGCTCAGTGTTATGCTTCTCATGAGCATTGTTCGAGCTGGACTCGAGACACGAAGACTAAGGAAAGAGCAAAACGTTTTTCATGGTCGTCCCCATGAAGTTGAGAGCTTTGAGCTGGACTGGCTCGCGGTGAGAATGGGGTCAGAAAGCCCGGATAAAGATGGTGAGAAGAAATATTGGTCAGATGTTGGTTGGCGCAATGATGACGATGACACGGATATCAGTAATGGTAAATCGATGGAGTCTGTTCCCCTAAGAAGCTTGAGTCCAGAAGAGACTTTTTACTATTGGTGCAGGCTTCCACATTTAACTAGCCCGTCGTCAGATGTCAAGTCTAAATCATCACAGGCCTGGGATGAGAATCTAGTTCATGCTAGAAAACAAGCTCGCTAGCTAAAATTGGCAATCGAATCGACCGCCAGTATATTATATGCTAGTGCTGAGGTTAGCAGTGCGTCGAGGGAAGCTGAAGCTATCCCTTGGTTCCTCAATGTTTTAGAATGCAGCTACTCGCCACCCCCGAGTGGCGACACAAAATCCATGACAGCGACGGCAAAATTCAACGGAACTTCGGTCTCCGCGACTATCAACTCAACGGACTCAAATGGGAAATGTGTATCTACGGTCGGCAAAATTGACATGACTCTCCAGAGCCGATCTCCGCCGGATGGCGTCCGAAAAAGGACATTCGAAGTGAAACAACAGCAGCTTGAAGCTGTCCTAGGTCTCTGCGCGTGGCCAGTTATATTAGATCACCGCGCCGAAACCAAGGATGAATTTGACCTTAAAATCTCAGAGGTATCACAAGTATTATCCTATAGGATTTTCGCGCCTAGATTAACTGCAGAAGAACTCAAAATTGCAAAGACAGAGTGCGGTTTCTGGCAGGAGAATATGAGCATGCTCAACTCAGTCTGGAAATGCAAGGATTCTGCGCCAGGCCCAGATACACTGTGGTAATGCAAGCACCAAGAAATTCCGCCTCAGGTCACACGGGAGTTTGATGGCCCCTTCTCGGGTCGCAGAAAGTAATGGCTGCGGGTATTTGGCCGGCAATCAGCACAGTTCATAGCCCCTCAAGATTCCCAAACGGACCATTTTGTATTAAGTGGCGTTACTCATTCCGTCTCTACGAATTGTGCCCACGACATCTACCAATCTTTCATATGCGCGGTCGCAAAACTGCTCGACTCGGTGGGAGGTGAAACAGAGCCAAAGAAGGGAAATGAAGGGTTTTATTTCGAAAACGATGTGATTTCCAATGTGGCCAAGTCGTTCCATGAAAGTGGACTCCGTTCGCTTCAAGACGCATACTTGCTCATCATTTCAGCCTTGCGGCGAGCAGCAAAATTGCCCTTAGCTCATGACACTTTTCTTGAAATTCAATCCGTTGCCAAAGACTCCAGAAAATCTCAAAGGTTTCTACAAGCGGAAGAAGTTTTGAGGTGGCCGTGGGACATAGCGCCCTCTGAGACCAGACCAGACATAATGATGGAGCTGGGTGAACTGTATTGCTATGCTCATTTTTCCAAAGCAGCCTCATTCGAAGCATTTGTTACGGAAGTAATCTCTTGGATGGAGGATAAATATATCCCAGTCATTGGCGATATTGTAGGCCGGTATGTAAATGTCTTAAGCGGGCTAATAATCAGCCCCAGGCCGCCGATAAACAAGCCATCATTGATGCAATCTCCACGAGGCAAAGGACCGACGCTCTGTGGCTGATTAGCCATGATCAAAGGGTCTCCGCGCCTGGACGAGGCGGCCAGACTGTTCCTTTATCAGCTGCACAACAAGGTTGGCTAGAGATTCTCAAGGCGGCTTTGGAGATTGGCTCAGTTGTTGATTCAATGGATAGGATGGACCGAACTACACTGAGGAAGGGAGAAGCTACCATCCTGAAGATCCTGATGCAGTACAAAGCCCGTCTCATGCTCCAGGATTCAGGCGGTAGAACGCCAGTGTGGTATGCTGTTGATTGAGGCTGGCTTCAGGTAGTAGACCTGTTGATGGCCCATCCTGGCGCTAACCCAAACAACAAAGACAAAAACGGCTATTCGCCACTCCACCTGGCAGCTTCACAAGGTCGCGATGATATAGTTAAGTTGCTACCAACACATAGGACTATAGTGGACGATGGGTATCCCAATGGTTATTCACCCTTGGTCGCAGCATTAATTCATGATCATAAGTCTACGGCCGAAATACTAGCCGACAATGGGGTAGACCCTAATAACTCTCTTTATAATATATTTACTTAATTCTTTAATACTAAACAATAAGTAGCAACCTCAAAGATATCCAAGGCAATATTAAAAGAATTCTCAAAAACAGGAATTTCCTCAAGATCATCCTCAAGAATATTCATCTTTAAAACCCTTTCAACCGAGTGCAACATTGTAATAGTCCCCCTACCCATACCGCCTAGAGCATCGTAAACTCGGATAATGATACTCTTCCTATTTCGCTTCAGGAGAGAGTCTCGCGACACATCCTCATCATCCTCGCCACGCTTAATCCAATCCAGCACCAGATTATCATCACCAGTAAGCATTACTGGGGGCGTGATTAACGCTCCTGGCTTATTGGTTGCCGAAACCACTCGAAGGGGATTGTTGAAGTTGAAGGCGGCTCGGACTGTCTGTGAGCTAAGTCCTCCACGATGTGGCATAATGGCCCAGCGGACGTGATGACGACCCATGTCCGCGTTGCCATCTGGTGCTTTGGGCGATCTCAACAATGATAGTCTCATAACATTTCCCACGGTAGCAAAGCCGTACTTGCTGTCATTGATGATTGAAACGCCGTAGTTGTGCTCAGAGAGGTCAGCAAATTTGTGACAGCAGACCTCGAACTTGGCCATGTCCCATCTTTTTAAGTTAGCAATGGACGGCTCAAGGGGACACAGCGATACGTACGATGTGTTGTAATGTGTTGGCCGTTTTATGATGCCGTACTGTGTCTCATATGAGGCCTCTGTGTTTCTGACCTGTACTGGGAACTCGACCTTGAGGAACTTCATCGTCTCGTGCCAGTCAATGTCGGCTGTGCACTCTATGAGAGAATTCTGTCCGTCAAGAGCGGCGCTCAGGGAAATGACCGTCTTGATGGAGCTTTTGTCGCTGATTCGCGTCTCGGTAACCACACTCGCTCGATAGCCCTTGTCCTCGTGGACACTTGTGGTTGAGCTGACCAGCTCTTTGCGTGTCTCTAGATGATACACTTCCGTGTCCCATGCCTGCCAGTAAATTGGCTTATCGTTAAATAGGACAAACTGATTGGCCTTTCCAGCCAAAACCTCTCTCCTTGCCTGGTGGTCAAAGATGGATATTATACACCCGTTTTCCACCTTGACACTAAACTGCTCATTCTTGAGAAGAAAGACGCCAGGCTTTGTCTCATCTATGGTCACTGCTTTGGAGTCGTCGGATAAGTGGTCAAATGAATTGACCTTGAGTGCATGACCTTGGCCAGAAGCGATGGCGACTGTGTTGTCAGAAACGTCAACCAACTCGTTTCGTGGCCAAGGTAATGTGTTGAGGGCAATGGCGGAATTCAGTTCACCAACCTCCGCCTTTTCAAGGCCTAGACTGGTAAATATGTTCTGCAAAAGGGCGAGACCAGTCTGTTCTATACTGGCATAAATCTATTCTCTTAGCACAGTTCTGTAGATTCTTACGGTTCAGAGCGCTCACCCTTTCCGAGTCGTCATAACACATCTCTATCGCTGTGCCAGGCAGACAATCGTGGAACTGACAAAGCATTACACCATGCCACATCTCATCCAATTGTTCTTTGGGATATTGGTACTGAGGATCCTGGATAGACGCAATAGTAGCCAGCAACTCGAGATCGTGCAGGAGAATCTCAGAGCGGCGGTTGTGGAGCTTCGTACAAGCCTGAGTGGTGTAGACCCCACGGTGCAGCTCAAAGTATAGTTCTCCCTGCCAGGTAACGAGTTTAGACGCCTTCTTCTCAAGACGGTCAAAGAATTGATCAACGGTCGCGCCGGCGTGAACACGTGGTATAACGCCCATAGTATCAGCCATACCTCGGAGTCGCCTAAGTCTCTCCATGTGTTGCCAAGTGGGACCGCCGCCGCCGTCACCTTTTCCAAACTAGCGCAGGCATCGGTTAATATTCCACAGGCAACTGTTTGGGCAGTGGTTTACTTACCGCAAGAAGAGCTGTATTGTCCTGGTCCAAGGATTTGTGATTGGATATGCTACGCGTAATATTCTCGAAATTACCTTCAGCTGTATATGTCTTGCACGGCGGCATGTGGCACATGACCTGGCTTCCATCTATCCCAACCCTGCAGCGAATAAGCCTCTGATGCTACAGTCTTTTACAGCTGAATAGACCTACCAATTAAAACTCGTGTGAGGAAACTCATTGACACTGTTGAAGCAGGGCTTTTGCGTCATGAACCTCGTCATGCCAGCTAGTCGGCAAATTTGAGGAACCTGGCATGAAAAGCCAAAGGTATCTGGTAACCATGAAGTCGTGGAGCGAAATCCAAACTCGCTCTCAAAAAACCGCTGACCGTAGAGAAACTGGCGAATAAGCGACTCCCCGCACGGGAGATTTGTATCGTGCTCAACCCATGACCCACCAATGGGATGAAACTGTCCAGATTTAACTTTGGCCTTGACCCGCTCCCAGCCGTACGGGTAAATTTCTTTCAGCCATTTGAACTAGAAAACTGTTAGCTGTTTGACTTGTGGTATGATTACTGCGCCGTCTTTCTGACCTGCTGAGCCTGTGAACAGGCAAAATTGAGCTCGGGATATCGGTCCATCAAATCACATTGGTTTGACCAGGAGCGCACCACTTTTCGTTTTGTCTCATCCCATGGCCAAAGCCAGCACGTGTCTATATGACAATGGCCGATGGCGTAAATGGTCGGTCTGCGGTCCAATGCAGTCTCGTAGACCGCGGCTGAGTCGATGTTATCACCAAGATACTCGGCAGCAATCTTACGGCAGGCCAGGACAGAATCGCTGACCCCTACCTCAAAGGTATCGATGATTCTGCTAGCTACCATGAGTGCTTCATGCTGTTCCCACGTATCCTCGGGCAATTGGGTAGCAGCGTCGTGGATAATGCCGAAATCGACATGAAGCATTCTTGCCTGGAGGTTGACGGCGACGAGCTCAGCTCGCGACAGCTGAAAGTATTTATTCTCATCGGGCGGCTGGATTGAATCTCCACCAGCGTTGTTTTTGAAAATGGGGCGACCGGGCCCGTTTCCAAACATACCATTGCAGGCCATTTCAAGATATATGACATGCTCCGCGCCATCTTTGAACGAATCAGGAACAACCCACTCAACACGCTCATCGCGGCCCGTTAGACCTTGAAGCGGGTTGCCCTGGGCCGTCCAGACAGTGGCCTCGTTGCTGCAGTCCCAATGAAGTTCAACATGAGTGCTCTTGACGCAAAGCGCCTCAGGCAAGGTCAGCGTGCATTTGAACCAGTGTGTGGTCCAGGATGGACCAAATGACTCTCCAACTTGTGTTTCCCTATACGTGTTCGAGTCGGCTGTGGCTTCGAGAAAGGTTGGACGCGTTGTGCCTGGTGCGCTCCAGACAGACAGTTTGACATGCGGTGCTTGGGAGTATTTGCCATTGTTCAGCATGCTGCAGGGTCTTGTCAGCACGGTGCACGAACAAGGTCGCGTCCAACAATCCTGGTCGCCACCGGGGGCACGCTTACGCCAACAAGTTGACCTTTTCCCATTGCCCCGGTGTCAAAAAGTTCTCTAAACGCTTTTTGTACAGCGAGGCAATCTTCTTGCCTACCGGGCCCGAGGACTTGGTGGGATAAGTCACTCGATTGTCAGCAATCGGAGCCGCCTCGGCTGAGGGTGTAGAAGCTCCGTGTAAACACATTGGGAGGTCAATTTCGTCGCATCAATCTCGTTTGCTGCCACTTCAAGGACGGAAAATAAGAAGACGATGTTTGCAGCGGGGTGCCACCCAGTCATGGTGTGTACACCTCGGGGTTCTTATTGGGACAAGTCAAAAAATGACTGGTTCGCTTGAAGCTCGACGTGACGTCGCTGACCATGCTGAGGTACCATGCCGTGCGGGTCGCAGTGACGTTGGTTCCATAACTACGCGTTTCCAACTGCACATCGGGATCCTTCACCGAAAGCGGAGGGAGCGAGTCATGAGAGGATAGCAAAGAGACGATGCGGCAGCGTTGGCATGGGGCGCTGATTGGGGAGCTCGAGAGCCAGCAGGCTAAAGGTGGGATAGGGCGGGGTGAAGCGGGGAATCATCCAACCACTTCCGCCAAAGGATTAACCGCCGTGCAACCCAGCTGTCCGGGGTATTCCCATTTTTTTCTAGCGTTACCCCCAACAGGTCTCATATCGCGATGCCGCCACAGTCAATCCCTCCGTTTGCCAGAGACTTGGCCCAGCGCTATAATGAGCGGCGCACCGCCAAGTGTCTAGCAAAAGGAGTATTGCAGCTGTCTTCGGGATAAAACCGACCGACCTGTCTTCGATAGTTGGCCTTCTTGTCCTGCCAAGCCCCCTGTTCCAAGTTTGGTAAACATGTCCGGCGCTGACGCTCCGTGTTGGGGGTTGGGGGTTGCTCTGGTGTGGAACTTGGCAGGGGATGAATGGGAATTCCGTTAGACTGGTTTGCTCACAAAATGCAATTGGCTCCGTCGTGGCGACCGCTGGCTTGGCACTGGCGAGCCAAGTCTTTCCGACATCACATGGTCGTGTCCAAGTTGGATTAGGCTTCTCGCTCCGGGTCTTGGCGGTATGGAACCGAAGCTAGGGTTAAGGTTGTGGAACCCCACGGGGTGATCCTTGTTTGTATCGAGAAAAGAATCCGGGGTAGAGTCGGCCGAACCACGGCTGGTGTTGGCAGGTCATGATGAGCTTGACAAGGCCAGCGCCTACGACAGGCCGGGGAGCAAGAGATTGACTTTGGCTTGGCACCATACCACCACCATCACCCCACAGAGCGAGGTCCATATCTTGCACTTGACCCCAGGCTTTTTTCCCCTCTATCCTCACCACAATCATCTCATTGCCTACAATTTCTTCGGCTTTCCCAGACATCAAGAATACGATGGCGGCTAAGGACGAGGCCAGGGTCGAGTCTGGCCCCGACCACAAGGAATATGGTGCCTACACTCCCCAAGTCGAACTCATCGAGGCTGCTGTCGCTGCCAGTGATGCAGAAGCCCTTTTGACTCGTAAGGAGCTCTTTAACCGCTACTGGCCCGCCGCTATCTATAGCATGCTCCTAAGTTTGGCGCTGGTTATGGAGGGCATGGACGTCGGCCTCATCAACAATTTCTTTGCCCACCCAGCTTATCTCAACCGTTTCGGGTGGCCCGATGCCAATGGTGAGCAGCACATTTCCACGCAATGGCAAGGAGCGATTGGTGCAGGAAACAACATCGGGTCCATCTTTGGTCTGTTGATCAATGGATACCTGCAAGCTCGCTTTGGTTCCCGCAGAGTCTACATGGTATGTCCTGCCCACAATCCTTTGATCCGATTCACAGCCAACATGTTCCTGTCTAGGGCGCCATGGCACTGATGGGTGCCACCATCTTCATCCTTTTCTTCGCCACCAACGTTGAGATGCTCTTAGCTGGCAACATCATCTGTGGTATCCCCTGGGGTATTTTCCAGACACTGACTACAGCCTACGCCGCTGAGATCTGCCCGGCTGCCATGCGCGGTTACCTAACTGCCTGGGTGTCCATGTGCTGGGGCGCAGGTAGTTTCTTGGCTACTGGAGTCCTCCGCGGCTCGCTGGACCTCTCTGGTGATACTTCCTGGCGCCTTCCTTATGGCCTTCAGTGGATCTGGGTTCCTCCCTTGTTCATCGTTGGCTTCGTGGCTCCCGAGAGTCCTTGGTATCTTGTCCGCCGTGGTCGAATCGAAGACGCCGACAAGAGCTTGCGCCGTCTCGCCCGCAAAGGTCACTACACTGATCAGACCATGGCCGAAACGTTGGCGCTCATGCAACACACGAACGAAATGGAGAAGAATGAAGCAAAGGACGCCAGTTTCAAGGATTGTTTCCGGGGTACGAACCTGCGCCGCACTGGCATCATCTGCATGGCATGGGTCATTCAGATGCTCAACGGTCAGTCAATGACGCAGTATGCCGCCATCATGCTGCGATCTATCGGCATGGGAGCGACCATGGCCTTCAACTACAACATGGCCATTCAATCAGTCAATATTGTAGCCACGGGTATAGCCATTGTACTCATGGGTAAGATCGGTCGTCGCACCTTTTACCTTTTCGGATCTACCGGAATCGGCGCCTGTATGCTTATTGTTGGTATTATGGGATTTGCAGCTCCTCAAAAGAAAATTGCCATTCCCACGGCTGTTTTCTTGATAGTCGTGCAGTGCATCTTCAAGGTTTCTCTCGGGCCTACAACCTATGTTGTTGTGGGAGAAACCTCTTCAAGCCGTGTCCGAGCCCAGACCATCGTCCTCGGCCGTGCTATATATGTCTTTTGTGGAATTGTCGTGCAGCAGATCAACCCGCGCATGCTCAACTCGAGCAGCGATGCTTGGAACTGGGGCGCCAAAACCGGCATGTTCTACTTTGGTCTATGCTTCTTTTGGGTGGTGTGGATCTGGTTCTTCCTTCCAGAGACCATGAACCGCAGCTTTGCCGATATCGACTATCTCTTCCAGAAGAAGGTTAACGCCCGCAAGTTCTCTTCAACTCCCATTGACTGTAAGTTTTAAATCCAAGTTACACTGTGATTGTCAATGAGCTCTGCTGACTTGAATATAGTGTTTGAATTTGCCGATCCTGGCAGAAACATGAAACAGGTTGCGTATGACGAACAAGTTGAACACACAGCCCCAGCCGTGACTGTGGAAGGACAGGATGAGAAGCGCACGAAATAAAATCCTACCAGAAAATAAAGTTGTCCCGAACGGCGAGTTTACCCACAAAGGGATAAGGAATAGGGATCGGCAAAGCCCTTAGCCGCAGTTAATGTCAACTCTTCAAATTATCAAATCTATCTGTAAAGCCCTCCATTAATGGCATATCATTTGGCTATTGCGTGAACAAACTTTCCTTTAAGCAGCCCTGTCGCAAAGCATCTTTACTCCCAACCAACATAACTACATCACCATTACGTAGGTCTAAATGCCCATTTCGATATGTAAGCAATTAAGGTTTCCAGAATGTAAGCCGCTACTTTGTAATTTGTACCAATACTACTGACAGCTTAATGAATGTATCGCGCAATGTAATCGATCGGACTTGGCAGGAACTTGGTAGGGGATTTTCCAGCTACCCTAAACTCAAGCTGTGGAAGGGAGGCAAGGCAGTGCCAAATAAAAAGACCGATTTGATGAACGTGTAAATAACCCGATGTCCTTATTCGCTCTAACAGCAAGCAGCGGGCTCAACCTGAGGGTCAACCAAACAGGCCACAACGGTCGCTTGCATACACTGTAAATATTTTCGCCCGGACCAAAAGAACGCTCAACCTAAATACTTTTGCAGGCAGTAACTTTGGACTCTTTCGGGACTTCATGTCATCTAGCCAGGCTGTCCTCAAGACCATCCATGGTAAGCTCGCAACTCTAAATATTTAAACGGAATGTAAACCACAAAAGGAGCCAATCAAAGACGTATATAGGCGAGAGGCTGAAATCTTGATGCCTAAATGTAAGCTTAAGATTGATTGTCAATCACGTATTTCGCACAGTAAGGCGTTGCGACATTGATTTGAACCTGGTATTTTAATCTGGATGCGCCGAGACACATGTGAATTCCCATTGGCCATGTAGCGTATGGGCACACGATCCATGATTCCCTAAAATTGTACAAGGTTAATGCTTACATTCCACAAAAAAAAGAAAATCCAAATTCAGCTGAAAATGGAATGTATCTCACAGTTGATCTCCATGGACTCTTATTTAAACTTTGGTGCTACATTTATAAATGAACATCTCCGATTCCACACCATTGTAACAATCATTCCTCATGAAATCACCATGAAGTCTTCTTTGACCTTGTTGGCTATTCTCAGCCTGGGGGTGGCTACTCCGGTTGCCAAGCACAACAAAAAATTGGTGAGTCATTCCATCAAAACGATGCACAGTTAGCTGAAGGTAATGGGAAAAGCACGAAGGATGCAGAGAGGTCGTTGTATATTGTATTAGGGCACCGTGCCCCCCTCAGCGGGTATGCGATTCTGATGGCCATGACAATAAAACAAGTGGCGCACATGATTCGTGATTAGGTGGTAAGTGCGTCTTTGCGGTACGGAGGCTTAGAATTGGAAATAAACTAACGGCGGATTGTGAGGTGTCTAGCACAAAGCTTTTCATCGCACGAAATGGACCAAAGATGGGAAATGTGGAACAAAATTTGATCCAATAGTCGCTTCCGAATAGAGTTGAGTTGAGGTTTAGTAACGCAGCAGTTCTATTCCGTTGACTGTTTGTCTCTCGATTATACTATGATCTCCCATGGATGTGGCAAGCAACAACGCGTGTCGTACTTGTATCAGGGTCTTGAATATTCGCTTAAGTGTGGGATAATTGAGATCAAATTTTTGAGTTCCTATTGTTGTTGGAATAGGTCAACACGGTTACCCGTGAATTATTACACTTTTCAATCTCTTGGTACGATTGCCGCTTAAGTGTGGGATAATAATGAGCTGATTGGTTCAGATTGCATTCTCACCGAGACACTGACAACGCGTAGGTATGTGGCTGTTGATTCTGTGAGAAGATTACCATCGGAGCACAATTCTCAATGTTTGTGTTCTAAGTATTTGTAATAGTACTGGGGATTCTGCTTTATAACAGCGGAAACGTGTACGAAGAGGGCCACGGATAAGTGTCTCGAGTCGCGCCTTGTGTCTCAATTCACTAACTGCCTGTGATTATCCCATTGGGCCACGTACTCCGCCCAATCTTTGGAACCATAAAATGAAACCATGCTGGGTATTTAAATCTACTTGTCTTCTGCTGCGCAGGGATTGTCGGCGTATATAATTTCCGAATCCCGGCAATTGTGGCGCGTCATCATACCAGAAACCCCCCGAATGCCGAGTACAAGAAATTTCGATGCCGATTTATCCGGTCTTACTTTAAATTTCGATGTGAGTCGGTCTCCCCGCGCCCTTCTACCTCCATAAATCACGGTGTCTTAAATCAGTCATCACGCAACAATGTCGGAACCTATCAATCGACTCGCTGAGGAGCATCTAGCACACTATTACCAAGAAGAGCTACCCGATGACATCGGCCCTTTTCGAGAGTTGCTCCAGAATTATAGCCAAATTCCGGCCAGCGATGTGGATACTCACCTTCACACCATTGTTAGTCGGTTGGATTCATGAACTACAGTGTCTTGGGGCTAATTGTCTTTTTCTACAGCGTGACAGAGCCTGGGAAATTGCCCGATACCCATGTGTGGGAATGTGGTCTTTTACAAAACTACACCATTTTAACGACTCGGTATTTGACACAGCAATCGCTCGATTAAAACAACCAGAATCCAAAGATGTTTTTCTAGACGTTGGATGTGGTCTAGGACAGGTGCCCCGAAAGCTGGCAGCTGCTGGAGTTGATCCGACCAAGCTTTACGGTACTGATCTTCTCTCAACGTACATTGAAATTGGGTTTGATTTGTTCCAAGATGTGGAACAATTTCCCAAGGACCACTTTGTTGTAGCAGATCTTCTACAGCCCGAAAAGGCAGCAATGACTGCCCTGGAAGGTAAAATGACCTTGGTTCATGCAGCAAACTTCCTTCACCTGTTTGACTGGGACCAGCAAGTGTTGATTGTCCGAAACATTCTCAAATTGCTGAAACCAGGGGCTGAGGATATTGTCATCTTTGGCGGACAGATTGGCCGGCTGGAGGCAGGTCAGGTATCGTCAAAATCTGGAAGGGTAATCTACTCGCACAATATGCAATCTATGAATAAATTTTGGAAGCAAATCGGCGACGAGACCTCGACAAAGTGGAGAGTGGAGTTTGAATGGTTGGGGAAAATACCGTTTGAAATGCCCGGGTACCCGGAGGATACCCGCTATCTGAAATTTGCTGTGTATCAAGTCTAAGGAGAATTTAGGGTTATTCACACCGTTTGGACTATAGCTGCTACGCTGATGGTGCAGCGGTGATAATTACTCAGACTTCACATAAGAAGAGTTGATGTAAAGGAATTCCTTGGCTTGACACCTCAAGGCCTTGTGACAGTAGCAAGAGTACCTCGAGATCAGTGCTCAAGGATTCAATAGACCACGGCCCCCGTACTCTGTTGAACCTTTTTCTGGACACTTGTGTATGAAGGGGTGGATCGTTTTGGCAGAAAGACGCACAGATCCTGACACATATAAAGGCTAATTGGCCTTGGTTTCGAGTTGTCATCGAATGAGAGTCCCGGCAGCAGCGGTGGTTACACTTGACGAAGAGAACAGTGGACGACGTTGAAGCGATTCATTCACGTGGGTTCATATACTTAATTTTGCAAAAAGAAACTGCCCAAATGATGTCGACCAAGTCGGAAGAATTCAACAGATTATCGCAACTTCACATCCCGTGCAAACTCTATATCCTACATTGCGCGCTGCAGCCCTGCCCATGCCCACGCTTTTAGGGCAGACTCAGAGTTCTGCACAAGATATGCATCAACTCCTTCAGGAATATTGCTAGATGGAAACCAATCTGTCGTCCCAAAATAATCTTCCAAAATTCGCTTTTTGATTGGCTTCTCAGAGACGGTGCGAGGAAGTTCCTCGCCATCCTTGAGAATGCGAAGAAGAACTGGCAGCATATAAGGGGCCAAAGCATCACCAATATCTGATCTGATTCGACAGAGATCAATTTGTTCAGCATTTGTTTCTGCACAACGCAGCCGAACAATAGCTCCACATAGCTGCTTTACGTCGCGATCTGGTACTCCAAGAACACAAGCTTCAGAGATGTAGGACAGATTGGTCAATGCCTGCTCTACTGCAAGTGTTGAGATTCGGAGCAGATTGAAAAACACATCTATGAATGGTCAGTGAAGCCTCAAATAAACCTAAAAAGAAACCCACAATCCGAACTTGCTCTTCCAGTAAAGACGTACTCGCCGTCTTTGAACTTGCCAAGATCTCCAGTTTTATAATACCCTTGTTCATCAAACGAGGCTCGTGTTAATTCATCATCGTCAAGATACCTGCGCAGGTCAGTTTGGCATCATCAAACCTATACTACTCTGGAAAGCACCGTGTACAACATACCGTAGAAACATTCGCGGAGTTTTGATCAGGATTTCACCATGGTCTCCTTCGGATAACTTGATCTCCACGCCAGGACATGGTATTCCAATTGAGTCCTTGATAAATATTAATACCATGATGTGCCGCATCGCCTGTGAAGCATAATTACCTGAGTTGATGAATTCCCTACTGTTGCGCCTCCAACCTCTGTAGCGCCATAGAAACTTATAAAAGGCAAACCGGTCAAACCTGCCCAAAACTTCTTCAGGGATGGCTCGAGTGATGCTGTGGAATAGCGAATTGCGCTTAAGCCCTTAAAATAACTCGCGTATTTCTCTTGGTCCTCAGGTGACAGCAGTCCGCTTCCAGTAGTCAGTAGATCTCTTATCCGTCTCAACAACTCGGGTGAGAATGTAATGTTAGTTATTCGGTGTGTTTTGAAGAGGTCCAATACCGTCTCAGGACTGCCTTTACTCGCCAAGGTATAAAGCTTTTGAGCTGATATCACCGGCCCAATTAGGCTGCTTGCACCGCCCATCCAATTGCCGGGACGGAAGTTGACCGCAGAGCTCCCCGGCTCTATTTGGCGGACATTGGAGAGGCAGGACCTTGGCAATACCACGCCTTTTGGGAATCCGGTGGTGCCCGATGTAAATAGAACCAACCCTGGTTCCTTCGGGTCCATGTCCACAGTGGCATCAATAGTAATGCTAGTGGTCGGTAATGCTTCCGAGTCAACCGCAATTGGCAACAAGACGAGGTTTGGCTGTTGGTGCGTCTGCGTGTAAACGCTAATGTCTTTTGCTCTGTCAACGGAATCACGACCGAAGAGCAAATAAGTCGTTTTTGCCTTTTTGATAAAATATTGTCCCTCTTCAGGAAGAACTCCAGAAGCTTCAAATGATTAGTTATTGCCAAATATTAGCTATAGTATTGGTTACTCACGCAAGGGAACGCAAACACCACCAATTACCCGGATGGAAAAGAATGCCACGAGGAACTCGTAGCCACTTCCCGTCAGGAAAGCAACATGATTCGAATCAGCTTTTAAAACCCCATGTTTGGTCCATTCTGATGCTGGTATCTGCGCATGGAGCGTTTTGCAAGTTTCTACAACATCGCCGAGTAACTGCGGATAAGTCTTTTCGAATCCATAGATGTCATGAATGATTGTTTCCGAGTCTGGAAATTTGGCGGCCGCGTCAAGCAGATTTGCCAAGATGGGGTCTTGTGGAAATGTTTCAGTGACCATCATATTGATTGGCTGCGTCGTGGTGCTCTCAGTGTTTGTTCTGTCTCAAGGTATATGGATGACATGGATTTTTCTTGGATGGCTGGCTGTAATTTGACGAAAGAAACCGTGTTCATCCACCAAGGGCAAATACAGCTCTCTCCCTTTGACCGGTAAGCTCCACATATGATCGACATCTTTCAGTTAGAGATGTTTAAGGAGTGAAGGCGCTATTAACGTGTTTAATTCCACTGTCCCACCGCTACTTCAGCCACCTTTACATTGGTTCTGGAAAACTTGGCTAATGGTGGGGCGGATAGTTGTGCCGTGTGTTAGTATTCTGCCGCATCGCCGAGCTAAAAATGAGGGTCCATTGCATTAGTCAAACATATTCCACTGAAAATGGCTTAGACCATGGCGGAAATGTTACAATTCAATTTGCCCCTTTAGAATCATGTGATGATGCATGTGCCAGAAATCAATAGATACATCCGTAAATTCTGTGGAGAATCCCTGAGTTGGTGACCGCAAAATCACCCGAAGAAATGAGCCATCGTGTGTGCGTGTGTGTGTGTGTATCGATTTTATTGAGTATCCCCTATTTGTGAGGGACAACTTCTCTCTCGAGAAGGGCACAATTGATGCTTGACACAGTACCAACAAGAATAAAGTGTAAATCAATGAGATGTGTATGTAGTTGACGTTTATCCAAATGCAATGATTATAGAAACCTAAGTAGTTCTACGAAACTCCACCATTGGCCCGTTCTTTGCACTTGTGAATGTGTCAATGAGCTGGTAGTCTCCTCTGCGATGCCTGCCCCAAGTGCCACTTTTGCCGCCCTCGCCTGGATCGGTAACGCCGACAGCTTTCCGTATGTCGTACACAAATAACACGCGGGCCAAGGTGGTCATCATCTCGGTGTATGCCATGTTCTTAGCGATGCAACCGCGAGGTCCCGAGGAAAATGGGGCAAAGGCTTTTTGAGAATGCAAAACATCCGCTTTCGTTAACTCTGCTGCAGCTTCAACTCCAAGCCGTTCGCCCACTATCCATCTCTCGGGCACATAATTGTGCGGGGTTGGAAAATGTGCACCGTTTCGATGTAGAGCATAAATCGGAGTCCCTACAACAGTGCCTCCAGGGACATGTTCTCCATCAATAAGAGCACCGCACTCTGGCGTCTCGCGGGGCAATAGACCTGTCACAGGAGGTGACAAACGCATGGCTTCATCAATGCAAGCACGCAAGTACGTGCAGCTGGATAAGGCCGTTCCTGAGGTGATGCCCTCAACTCCAACTGCTTCAAATTGCTTCCGAACCTCGGCGGTTACCCTTTCAAGGGACTTTGAGTTGCGTGTGAGGTAAAATAGCGCGGCGGCCATGGCTGTGGAAGTTGTGTCGGCCCCAGCGATAATTCTTTTTGGTATTAGCAGCGATCAGAATACGCCTGGAAAAACAAAAACTTACAGCAGATCCGCCTCACCCCAGAGCTCTGTAGCGGTAAACCCTTCGCCTGTCTCGGGGTCTCGAGCGGTCAATAGATAATGGAATATATCTCTGCGATCGGCTCCATCACCAAGCTCGGTTCGCTCTCTGAGCTGCTTCTGGCTGTAGTCATTATATTTGACACAACAGGCGATTGCTTTCCGAAAGAATATTCTGTCCAACCCAAGTCTGCCAATAATGGGCATCGAACCACACTGCGTCATGGTGAGCCATAGTCTCCACGAAAGTCTGGAGATTAACCCACAAGTAAGTCTTTACGAGCCGCGACACTGCCCAAGTCTCTAATCCAACGGTCGTTGTCTTGTTTTAGGACGTGGAACGGTTTGCCAAAGCACAGCTCACCTAGTACGTCCATTGCCAAGTAGTCGCACCAATCAGCCATGTTCTTTGGAAGGGACCAACCCTTGCGCTCAGAGACCTCTTCTCCAAGGGCCAGTGCATCACAAAAGATACGAATGTTTGCAAGCATATAGCGCTCCATTGCAGCTAGTGCTTTGTCTGAAAAGGCATGGCTCAACACCCGTCGGTTTCGAGCGTGCAGCTTCTTGTCACGCAAGCTGTGTGTGTTTGGAGCTGGATGCATGAAGGCTTCATAAAGCTCGGCTTTGCGCAAGTTGGCGCGAACACCGTAAATGTCCTTTAACCCCTGCGCACTATTGAATGATAAGCTATTGGGACCGAAGCGTACGATATCACCTATCCATCATGGTGAGCAATCCGTTCTTCATTTTCGTATTCTGCTGGTTATTAGAAAACTCGAAAATGCATACCATATTTTTCATGGAGCCGCCAAAACTCAACATGGCGATCACCCTTCCAAGCATAGTAAAATAGATAGGCATCTGTGATTTTGGCCAGAAATGGCCCTGGGTATTTTGCTAGAGGATGGAAGAATAGTCTGAACACGATGGCACGGATCAACTTAGTAGATGGCGTTAGCTGAGTTGTGAAAAATGGTGGAATTTGCTCACGTAAACCAGAGCAAATGCAAAAAGCGCGGCCGGCCAGAGTAGCAGATAGGTCATCTTTTGTGATCCGACCAACTAAGAATGAAACCAATTGTGCAATTTGCAAGATGACTGCTAGCAAGAATAGTGTATATTATCGTCAAATCCAAATCTTAATGTGCATGGATAATACGTTGAGGAGGCAATCTTGTAGTCGTCGGCATGCGATCAACTCATGCAGATTTGAAGACAACATACCCTAAAGGGCATGTGCCGTTGAAATGATGCGCGTGACAGATCTTTCCCGGTTTGGGAAGACATTTAGTGTGCGGGGCGATCGGCGCTCGGAAATCAAAAGCTCGATGAAATATGGGGTAAAGGAAAGTCATCGGCTGAATCAATTCCATCGGGTAATTCTTTTTAATTTAGGCGACTAGACTAGGCTTCGGGTTTCACTTGAGAACCTGGTGGCTGGGCCTTTACCGCCACTCATGGTTTCTTTTGCCACAGCATCCCGTCGCGGATCATTGGGGCAATGAGATTGGATCTCTTTGAATGTCCGAAGGGAGCAGCAAGGTACCTACTCCACAAAAGACTACATCATGAGTAGTGATTTGCAAAGCCTGGGACACATTATTGGACCAAAGTTAGCGTGGCACCTCGCTGCTCCCTTCGGACACAAAGAGATAAATTGAGCCACACGGATGAACAACTAATGGCTAATCTAAACATTGGGCATTCGCCCGAACAACAAAAAACACTAGATTGGTACTTTTCAAAGCCATTTTAGACAGGCTGCCATTCTTTACGCATGCAAAGAAAACAAAATGGATCTGGCATGGCGCATTTCCCTTCTGATTTTTGGTGATAGATCAGTTGCGATTGAACGCCACACAGTATTCGCCTCGCGCTATTTAGCCTCTAAGTCTTCAATTGCCCCTTGGCTAGCACGCTAACCCTGACTAAAACGCCTGATGCCGTCACTTGCTTCCGGCAGCAAAAGCCACAATTCTCTGCACTGATTTCTCCAACTCTGACGCATCTTTTCCCCCTGCAGTTACCGCACCGTGACTCAATTGAATCGACTTGTCGTACACCCACCCTGTGATGATCAATGTGCCGTTCTGCAGCTCCGGTCCAAATGCATCTTCAAATTCGCTCCTTGTACATGAGAAGTAGTTTATTGTCAGTCCGGCCATGGTCAGACCGCGCTGTGAAAAATGACCTCCTAGTGGGCCTAAGACGTAAGACCCCGTAATACGTGGGTTGAGGTCAATGATGTATTGATGGCCCGATACGCTGGTAACCACGTCCACTCCTGCAGGCCCATGGTACCCCTGTTGGTGTAAGAATTGAGCGACCTTGTCTAGAATTCCCGAAAATTCTCGATGCCGATTCTGTTGGTTTTGATAAGATATGGAGCCTCCAACCCAGTGGCTGTCTTTGTCGAAGCGCTGCTCAACACAGGAGATGAAAATGGGGCGCCCTTTGCGGGTCACAAACAGCGTTACCGCAGCCACCATCCCGGATACATGGTCCTGTAGGACTAGTGATGCTGGGTGCAGGTGGTGGTTGGTCGTGTTGATCTGGGCCAGCATTTCCCGGAGTTGGTAGGCAAGCGCGGCCTTGATCTTCAACCGATCTGCATCGGAAAAAACAGCAAAGACACCCATGCTTGAGATTGATTGATTCAGCTTTACCATAAATGGCAAAGCGTAAGTGTCGATAGGTGCCAGCATGCGGTCAATCTCTCGGGCAATTGCCGTGGAATCAACCGTGCGTGTTTCCAGCAGCGAGTCGATGACTGCCGATGGGGGTGTCGGCAATCCCGACAGAGCCAAGCCTCGCTTCGATTCAAGTTGATAGAGGATTTCCGGGTCGATGGACTGAAGAAGATGAGCTACACAATCGGACGGCAATAGCACCGAGAGCGGCGTTCCAGGATGAAGCTTGATGTCATCCGGGCTGGGCGCGAAGCTAACAATTGGCTGTTGGTCATGGCGTAGCTTAGCCATTGTCGTTCTCATTTGATCTGACCCACTCTTGTTCTCTCGCGACGTGTGGTCAAGCACGATGATGTTGAGCGGCCCGGCTGAAAATGCATACCGATGTGGGAGCCCCTTCACTGCCAGCGCTGATACAGCCAAGGCATGGGCGGAACGATCTCCAGTGTGCAATGCTATGTTTTGGGTGAACTTGTTTACCGACTCTTTGTCATCATCGAACCGTGAGGGGCGAAAAAAGAATGCGGGAGGACAGCAATTTGCCTCATTGTCAAGCGCGTACAAGTCGTGCAGCGTGTAATCAAGGGAGATGGAGCCGTCGGGTGTCATGGTCTTTAGTGGTGTGGGAGTTAAAACTGAATCGAAGAACGTGAAGGGGGTGCATGTCCCTCATTACCTGTTCTCTTCCTCATATAGCAGCATGCCAAGCGGGTCCATTTCACCGGGAGAAATAGTGTAACTTATTCCTTTATCCGATTTCAGCTAGCCTTTTCTGTTTATTATCCCTGGCCATGGCTAATCCAAACTCACACAACCCACGCACTGAGCTGCCTTGTCTGCAGGCTGAACTCATCATTAAATCGACGGTCACGCTGTCAAGCGGCTCACCACACACCACTTTTCTTTCTTGTTCACCATGCATGATTCCAATCTTCCCAAAATTCTGACTCATGACTCTCTCTTTGTTGACGGCGTTGTGACCCCTACATTGGTACAATGTCTTGAAAGAGCAGACTGCATCCATGTGTCCCGGCAGACCAAAGCTTGTGCTTCGCTGTTTCCCGAGGAGAGTGTGGTGGTACGTGAAATCGCAGGCGCAACTGTGCCTGTGACCTTGGCAAGACTAGGTTTGAAGCTCAATTTTGTTGTTGGACTTGGATCCAACGGACCTGTCACTAAGGATGACGTGGAGAAAATTGAAGGCATATACTCCAAGGCTGGGTTGTCAACCTTAATCGACCTCTGCCCACATGCCGATAAAAACACGATGGGCGCCATTGCAGCACGAGGCTTCCATGTGGTAACCTTTGTCAATGCATACGTGCGCTCCCTTGTTGATATTGCCACTACTCTTGACATTGAGTCAAGGCTTTCACAATCTCAGAAGGATCAAGGGATTTCAATATCACGCGCTCAAAGCGATGATTATGAGACATTTACGCGATGCTCAGTGGAGGGATTTCTTGAAACCGGGCGATCGCTCGACCTTCTCTCGACGTTGGTGCAGATTGCAATTCGGAGATCAGATACTTTCCTTTACCTTGTCAAAGCTCATGATCAGGTAGCCGCTACAGGTGCATTGGCTGTAATTGACACTCCATTTGGGCGTGTAGGCTATTTCTATCTGGGGAGCACTGTGCCAAGTTACCGGAAGAGGGGCTTACATCATGCTCTCGACTGGGCACGATTGCTCGATGCTCGACAACGGGGATGTTGTATTGCTCTGGTCGAGGCCCGAGTAGGGAGCGCCAGTGGCAGGAATGCAGAGCGTGTGGGGTTTCGGCTTGCTTATACGAAGACTTTTTTTCATAAAAGTGCTAGCTAAATTGCTCTGGATTAATTTTGGCTTGCCTGATCACGCGTTTGGGACTAGTAGATAGATCAAGCCAAGTGTATGTATCAAGACACCTGGCTATGTTTAACTTCATTATGATGATGAGTGCATTTTTCTCCAATATTGTATAAAACGCGGTAGTGTAATGTTCACTCAAGACTAAATATACAAACAAGATGCGTTATTCTTTCCGACGTCGTTCATGATTGAGACAAGACTGCCGGCAAGTGAATCCCTTCAAGCGGCTGGTGGCATCATTGTGTCGCCGGCTCCCTGCCAAACTTTAAAGCGCATTAGCGCCGAAATAGGCTCATCCCTTAATCCAAGGATATGACCCGACGACCCGGAAAAGGGATAGAAAGACGGGATGGTTAGCGCCTCCACACTAGACACTCACTCACGTAATGGCTTTCCATTCATTCTCCGCTGTCTCAATGGCGTCTCCTTAGAGGATTGCTCCCCATCCCGTGCCGTCGATCATCCTCGGCACGACCGAATCCCACAATGCGGTGGCATGGTCAAGGCCAAGTTTTTTTAATCGGTGGAATCAGTGGGCAGCAGCATTTCGGATTACAAGGCCACCATTCGTTAAGCAGGCGACTGACTTATATTCGGGCTTCGAGGCAATTCGGGCGAACCTTTGGACTTGCACATACTCCTCAGAGTATGAAATAATTGTCTACTACTCATTACCAATTCTTCTCATAATACAAGTCAGCCAACAAAACCATCAAGTTCATACAGAATGAGCAGTGAAATGATTTTTGACAAGGCCTGGGTTCCTGCCAGCTTCGAATCAGCTGCACACTGGTCAACGCAGATGGAACCACAGTCTACGGCGTTGACTGTGGACTTGGAGCCTTGGAAACTTATTGGTTCCAAATACCAGAGCAAGTTCGATCATCATGAATGCTACTGGTGGCACCGTGGCGGCTATGTACTAGCCACATTGCTTGCAAAGGCACAATACGCCCGTAATGCGCAGTTGTTGATTCTCGACTTCTTTGCTCGCTCCATCACGCCAAAGCTAGGCATCGCTGCGCTTCCTGGGGCAGGATGTTGGAAGAGTTTCATGACAGATGACCACAGTCCAGTGGAATTCAGTTGGGATTGGGGCACAGGAGAAGGTCAACCCACTGTGCGGTTCGGCTTTGAGCCAGTTGGTCGGGCTGCCGGCACCCCCGAAGACCCATTCAACGACCAGGCCACGAATGAGGTTTTGGACGAGGTATTAGACATAATGCCTAGCCAAAATATGAGTTGGTTCCAACATTTTGATTCGTATTTTGCAACTCGAGGCCAAACTCAGTCTCCTGAAGATCATCAGTCAAAAATGTTCTGGGCATTTGACTTGGTTGGCGACAAGGTTGCTCGGAAGGCATATTTCTTCCCAGGTTATAGAGCAGCGGCCACGGGGCAAACGAATATGCAGACTATTTCAGATGCTATCAAAGCTGCACCGACCTGCAAACCTGGAAATCTGCAAGCGCTTGACGTCTTTCTAGACTATGTCCGTGAAAACGTGGCGACGCCTCTAGAGATGGACATGCTAGCCATTGACTTGGTTGAGCCTTCGCAGTCTCGGCTTAAGATTTACTTCCGGACAAGAGAGACTAGCTTTCAATCGGTTCGCAAAGCTCTCACTCTTGGTGGGCGAATCACCAAGGGCACTGAAAAGGGTCTCCAAGGATTAAGATGCCTCTGGGACAAACTTTTCAGTCAACACGGTGTGCCGGATGACCGGCCCCTTCCTACAGTCAACCACCGCACGGCTGGCCTCATTTACTACGCCGAAGTCAGGCTTGGAAGCAAGATGCCAAAGGTAAAGGCATATCTGCCCGTTCGACACTATTCGCAGAATGACTGGCAGGTGATAAATGCTCTCCGTGATTACATGCACTCAGCCACCTCGGGCAAAAGCGAAGAGATTCAATCATCATACTCCGACGCACTGACCTCGATTTTGTAAGTATCTGAGCTAGATGAACAGTGAAACTTTCGTTAACGCTCGTGCAGTGGGCCAGATATGTTGCGCAATGAAAAGGGTAGACAAACATATGTGGCTTGTTCCATAGAGCAGACCGGACAGCTGCGATTTATGACATACGTCAATCCAAAATTTGTGTAGATAGAGGGCTGGTATGGTACATAGTCGTCTATAGTATATGAAAGGAGATGTGTCAATGACGGAGACTTATGGACTGGCATGCAATGTACTTCCACTTCACCAGTGCTTCTTTACTAGACGTATCCAAATACGTATCATGATCTGTACCTCAGTTAAATGAAGAACTTGTTGATTTAGTCAGAATTTAATACGTTGAATTGAATCTTCACAATATTGTTGTCGGCACAATTGGAATGCGTACTCTCAGCTCGGTACGATGTGGTCTTTTCTTCTTCCTTGTCAACGGAATGAGCGTGGTCAATTGCTTGGCAGAATCCGCCGCCTCATAACTATGTGGGTCGTGCCATGTTACATGCTACTGTATAATCTCGCAAAATCGGACCATGAGGTGGAGCCTCTAGGCCTGCAGATAGCCCTACTACTAATTTTATAGCTAACCTTATCTGGTATCCTATCTAATTCTTCCCTTACCTTATAGCTTTGTATTTTTTTTGTTAATGTAGTTAATTAAAGTTATTATAATATCTATAAATAGTACATATGGTAATAAATAATTATTTTAATAGTATTTTAAGCTATATAAAGCTATTATTATTTTCTTTTAAATTCTATTTTTATAGCTATTAAATAAGGTTAGCTTTTTTTTCTAATAATAAAAGTTATTGGCTTTAGTATAGTAATTTTAAATCCTTTAATAAGAGGAAATTATATATAATATTAATATTTTTATTATTAAGATATAATTCCTTTTTATTATAAAAAGGGCTAATATTTTTTTTTTATACTTTTATTAATTATTAAGATACTTTTTGCTATTTAATAAAGTCTATTATAAAAAAAGAAATATTCTTAATTTTAATAAGGTAATTTTAATTATTATTAAATTAAATACTAATTTTATATTTAAGAAATACTTTTTAGATTATTTTTATCTTATTTTATAAGTACTGGGTAGCTTATATAATAATATAGGTTATTATAATATATTTATTTTAAATAAATTATTATATTTTTCCTATTTCTTTTTCTAATCTTATAATATAATTATTACTAGCCTTATAAAGCTATTATTTAAATAGCTTATTAATAATTATATTAAAAGATTAAAGAAGACTTATATAGCTAGATAGAATTAATATTATAATAGTATTATTTTTTTATAGTTATTATAAAATATCCTTTATTTTATAAAATATAGCTATATCTATTACCAAAAGATATTATTTTTCGCCCTCTATAAGAGAGCAAAGTTTATTAAATATTTATTTCTAAAAAAGCTCTTTATTATTATATATAATCTTATTAAATTTAATAATAATCTTATTAAAATAAAAATATCCTTTATAAATAAAGATTTAGCCTAAAGATAATAGCTTTCTATAAAAAATTAACTTTAGCTTTAATCTTTAAATATTATTAGCAAAGATAAATAATATTAATATAGCCTACCTCTTATTCTAATTATTATAATTAGATTTTCTAGTAATAATTTTATTACCTTTAAGGGTATATATATAGCTATTAAGATATTTAAATAATATTAGTATTTTATTTAGATTAATAATATAATACTTAGGAAATTGCTATTTTAGTAAAGAAAATAAATTATTAATTATTATTAAATAGGAATTATCTTAAGATATTTATTTTATATATTATAGGAAATTATTTATAATAGAAATATATTCCTTTGGTTATATTATTGCTTATTTTATTATTATATACTTTATAATATTATAATATTATTTAAATTATATTTATTATTCCATAGAAAAAGTAAATATAATAGCTTTAATAGTTAAATATAATTTCTAAAAAATCTTATAGGATTTTTATTTAAATTAACTAATAATTATTAATTTATTTTCTTTTTACTATTTAATAAATACTTTAAATAATTTAATCTTAAGGTCTAGCTAATAGGGATTATATTATATAGGTATTTTATTTAAAATAGCTTTATATTACTTTTATTAATATTTTAATATAATTAAAAATATATTAAATATTTTCTTAGTCTTTTAAAATATTAATTTATAATAAAATAAATTTAGATTTTTTTAAATACCCTTATATATAGCTAAATATAGATTTAGATTATAAATACAATAATAATAAAGAAAAATTAAAGCCTTAATTTTATACTATTATAATTAAGTAATTTACTATTATTAAATAGGCTTATAGACTTTATATAACCTTTTTAATAATAACTTTAGCTTTAGACTAGGCCTCTTAGATATTATTTTAATATTTAAATTAATATTTTAAAATAGTATTTTAATAATATATAAATATCCTTATTTCTATAGTATATAGCAAAGAGCTTTAGTTATTTAGTTTAATATTAGCTAGTTTGAGGGGCTAATAATTATTTCCCTTAGTAATTAGTTGTAATTATGATCTTGGCAAGCTATTGCAACCTAGGGCTCTACCTTATGGTCTGATTTTGCAAGATTATACGGTAATACCCTGCCGTGGGCATTTTCGCGAGATGCCGATCGTCTTCCGAGAATGCGGTATTGCCTTGGATCTGTCCCGTCTAAAAACGTCATTGTATTTTACTAGAGGTGCCTGGTGGACGCGGTATGATGATCATTCTCGCTGATTTCGCCCGCTAGTCTGACAAGGCAGCCGGATGGACTGCTGACCCTGGCTCTTTAGTTTCCCCGTCGACGCGCGATACCTCTTGACGCCTATAGCCCACGACAGTCACATCCATCATGCCACCCTCTTTATCGATCTTGACATTCATTGTCAAGTCCTCAATTTTACTCGCATTCTTTTACGGTAGTGGTTTTATGTCCACGTAAACTTGGTCAATTCTCCAACCAAGGGTCTGCCGTCCGTCTCACGATGGAAGAATCCCCCAAGCCCCATGAGGGCAATCCCTTGTCAAAAGATTCGAGGAAAAAATGGTTGCGCAACTTAAATCCCTTACGTTGGGGTGGCTTGCCATCTGTTCCGGAAGAAAGATTACCGTCCCTTGAATACCAAGCCAATTTCTTCAGCAAGGTGACTTTTGGTTGGATAACTCCATTGGTGACAACCGCATACAAGCGCCCTCTCGAGCAAACCGATATTTGTACCATCAATCCAGACCGGTCTGTTGAGATACTGACTACCAAAGTGAGAGACTCATTTTGGAAGAATGTTTATAAAGGCCAGAAGAATCCGCTTTTCTGGGCCCTGTATGAAGGCTTCCGATTTGAATTTTGGGTTGGTGGTATCTGCTCCCTTTTTGGTACCATCTTCCGAATTCTCACTCCTTTCACTCTCCGCTTCCTCATCCAATTCGCAACGGATACATACCAAGCCAGCGCCACAGGTGCTCCAGTGCCACACATTGGTCGCGGGTTTAGCTTCGCGGTGTTGATTGCCATGATGTTGGTTCTGCAGAGCATCTTCCTGGGTCGTTTTGTATACTGTGGTATGATGATTGGTGGCCAGTCCAAGGGTGTTCTGATTGAAATGATCTATGAAAAGGCCATGTTTATCTCAAACAAAGCCAAACTCAATGGTGTAAAGAGATTGGGATTAGAGGATGATGAGTCCATCAAGAATGCTAGCATGAAGACGGAAGATTCCAAAGACGACGAGTCGACCCAGTCTACCTTGGCTGCCGGTTGGTCCGACGGTCGCATTTCCAACCTCATGAGCATTCACACTCAACGCATCGACAGTGCTGCGTGGCTTTTTCATGCAATCTGGACATCTCCAATTGCCTGTATTATTTCTATAATCCTTCTCTGTGTCAATCTGACCTATGCCGCTCTCCCAGGGTTTGGCCTGCTTCTCTTCGGTATGATATTAATGACTCGGGCTCTCAATCATCTTTTCAAGGGACGAAAGGCCATGAACACGACAACGGAGAAGCGAGTATCGTTGATGCAAGAGATAATGCAAGGAATACGATTCATTAAACTATTTGGCTGGGAACACCCTTATATGGCTCGATTGGGTGAAATACGCTCCAAAGAGATGAAATCCCTTCGATCCTTTTTCATCCGCCGAGATATTATCAATTCAATCACGGTTTCATTGCCAACATTTGCTGCAATGCTGTCGTTTATTACATTCTCCCTGTCAAAGCACGAACTCACTCCAGCCAGGGTATTCTCTGCTTTGGCGTTATTCAACGCTCTTAAAACTCCGCTCGCTCTATTCCCTACGGTGCTCACTCGCATTATCAATGCCTCTGTGTCGCTTTTGGAGATTGAGGACTTTTTGTTGCAAGAGGAGCTGAAGGATGATTTTATCTATCATAAGGATGGTAAAGATGCTATTGATGTGCTTGCTGCGTCATTCACTTGGGAGTCATCATTTTCTCAACAGTCGAATAAATCATCAGATAGTCCCAGCATGATGAACAGGACTTGCGCGGCACATCCCAGCTCATTTACTAGATCAGTCTCTCTAAAGCAGCAGGAGAATATGCACTTTGGCCAGGAAAAGGGGACATTTGAGCTGGCTCATGTCAACTTGAACATGCGCAAGGGAGAATTGGTTGCCATAATAGGATCGGTTGGAAGCGGAAAGAGCTCCTTGCTAGCTGGTCTGGCGGGTGAGATGCGAAAGACAAGTGGCCAAGTGGCCATCAATGGCTCTCGTGCACTTTGTTCACAGGTCCCCTGGATACAAAACACTACATTTGAAAAGAACATTACTTTTGGCAAAATTATGGACGTTGAGTGGTATAAGAGGGTTATCCAAGCGCAAGTCTTCCAATTGATATTCTGGAAATCCATTAACAATTGCATAGGTGCGCACTGCAGCCTGACCTCGATATCCTTCCGGAAGGCGACCAAACAGAAATTGGCGAACGGGGCATCACAATCTCTGGTGGTCAGAAACAGCGAATTAATATAGCGCGTGCTATTTATACAGACGCTGATATTGTATTAATGGATGACCCTCTCAGCGCGGTTGATGCCCACGTCGGTCGCCACATCTTTAATGACGCCATCCTTGATCTACTCAAAGAAAAGTGCTGCGTGCTTGTCACGCATCAGCTCTGGGTTCTCAATCGCTGTGATCGTATTGTGTGGATGAAAGATGGCGAGATAGAAATGGTCGATACGTACGACAACCTTTTCCGAGATCACCCGAGTTTCCGCCAGCTTGTAGAAACATCGGTTGTGGCAGAAGACAAACATGGCTCAACAACCGCTCACAAAGTCCCAAATGCAAAAGAGGATCAACGCAACAAGAAAGATATGACGCAATCGAAGGGAAAGGTCGCCAAGTCTGCGCCGAAAAATACCTACGCAGCATATGTGCGGGCGTCGGGGTCCATTTTTAATGGTGTTGTTGTCTTTCTGACTCTTGCCCTCTACCAGGCTGCAAGCATTATGATCAGACTATGGCTGTCATATTGGACATCCCGGCACTTCAACCTCTCCAGGGCGCAGTACATAGCCATATATGCTGGCCTCGGTGTATTCCAGGCCATCATTCACTTTTGGTTCTCTGTTATGCTTTCTGTTCTGGGCGTAAATGCCTCCGAGGCCATGGTTTCCCAAGCTACTGCTCGTGTTCTCCGAGCCCCCGTATCATTTTTCGATACTACACCCCTCGGTCACATTGTAAGCCGCTTTTCTCGCGATACGGAGTTGGTAGACGATACTCTCAGCGGGTCCTGGCGTGTTTACATGAGCACTCTCTCTACAATCATCTGTGCGCTGGCCGTGGTAGTGGCGTTTTTTTATTACTTCGCCATCGCTTTGGTACCTCTCTACATTTTATTCATCGGAGCGGCCGTTTACTACCACAAATCAGCTGGACAGATCAAGAGTTTTGAAACTAAGTGGAGATCCAACGTGCACGCAAAGTTCGCCGAAGGTCTTGCTGGTGTGTCATGCATCCGCGCGTACGGCCTAGAGCAACGGTTTATTCAGGAGATACGCGCATCCATTGACAATATGAATAGCGCACGTTTCTTAGTCTTTTCAAATCAGCAGTGGTTATCCCTGCGGCTTGATATGATCGGCAACGCTCTAGTATTTACTGTATGCATTCTGGTTGTTACCTCGCGCTTCAATATCGATCCATCGATTAGTGGATTGGTTTTGAGCTATATTCTGGCAATTATTCAACTGTTGCAGTTCTCAACCAGACAACTTGCAGAAGTCCAAACCGGTATGAGTGCAGCTGGGCGGCTTCATGAATATGTGACACAATTTGAGCAAGAAGCCCCGCTCTGTACAATTGAGGTGCAAAAGTCATGGCCTAAAAAAGGAGAAATCATATTTGAGAATGTGCAGATGCAATATCGGGCAGATTTGCCTCTTGTGTTGCGAAACATTTCTTTGCACATTCGTGGAGGAGAGCGGTTGGGAATCATCGGACGCACTGGTGCAGGCAAGAGTTCTATCGCCAATACTATATTCCGGTTAGTTGAAATATCCAGTGGCAGTATTGTCATAGATGATATCAATATTTCCACAATCGGCCTTCATGACTTGCGTTCGCGGCTGGCTATTATTCCTCAAGATCCAACTCTATTCCATGGGACTATTCGCAGTAATCTTGACCCTTTTGGGGACAAGTCTGACCAGGAGCTTTGGTTTGCTCTGAAGCAAGCACATCTTGTCCCTGATTCGACCACTGAAAAATGCAAACCGGATAGCTCGATTGCAGTTCATCTCGATACCGTTGTGGAAGATGGTGGGCTCAACTTTTCACTCGGTCAAAGGCAACTTATGGCCCTAGCTCGAGCGTTGGCGCGTGACTCGCGAATCATCATTTGCGATGAAGCCACCTCGTCAGTTGACATTGAAACGGACAATCGTATACAAGAAACAATGGCAATACGGTTCGAGGGAAAGACATTGATATGCATCGCACACCGGTTACGTACCATACTATCATATGATCGCATCTGCGTCATGGACCAGGGTTGCGTTGCTGAACTGGATACACCACTTGCTTTATGGGAGCAGGGAGGAATTTTCAGGGACATGTGTGAACAAAGCGGGATAGTCGTTGAGGATCTCAAGAACACAGGGTAATTTCCATGAAAAATGTTTTACTTTTTTGTTTGGTTTAGTTTATTTAATTGTCTGTATTACCTTGAGCAAAGCCTTTACTAGTTAATAGAAGTACAGCTTTAGAAGTGTTTCAGATGTATCCGACTGTTCAAAGGCAACACTCCAACACTTCGTACTATCTAACAAACTTAAGAGCTATCTTCAACTTTAAATAATCTTTCTGTTTATGGATTCGTGGACCCGTCCTTATCACTCCTCATTTTCGTTCTTTTCGATGAGAATCTCAAACTCAGTCATTGGTGATATAACCTCTGCATAAATAGCCTTACCAGTTGCATCGACCTCGTCCATACGCCCGTGATAAATAACCCTTCCTCCGTCAAGAATAACCACTTCGTCAGTGGACCTCATGGTTTCATTTCGGTGTGTGACAGCAATAGTAGTCCAGCCACAACTGGCAAAGTGTTCGTGTAGCAGTTGTTGGATTAGTAGCGATGTTTTTCTGTCAACATTACTGTTTGCTTCATCTAGAACGATGATGCCGCCATGGTTTTGTGCGTCGTGGCCGGCCTCCACTCGATATTTTTGACAAAGTGCCAATGCAAAGCCAAACAGCTGTTGTTGACCCGAGCTAAGGGCAAGATCGCACTCATTAGCGTCAAGGCCTCCCGTTTCAGCAACTTTGTCCCATAGGCCTACTACTTTGAGGGTTTCAGTCATTGTCTCATCAGAACATATGTTCTGGCCATCGCTAATATAATCCTGAGGACATAAGTTGAAGCGTACCGAACCTGCGAGGAGAGGCATGTTCTGAGCAATAACGATGATGTGATCTTGCACCTTTTCAGCTGGTATTGTAGATATATCGACGTCATCAACTAGAATTGTCCCATCTTTTATATCCAACAGACCTAAAAGGCACAGAAGCAAAGAAGACTTTCCACTAGTACAGAATCAGGTGACGGCTCAATAAGAAATACTAATGATACATACCTGCCCGTGCGACCACATATTGCGATTGATTTACCGTGGCTTATAGTCAAGGATATGTTAGATAGTACTGGTAGCTTCTCACTTCTGTGATACCTCATTAATATTCACTTATATCAGAGCCAAGCGGTCCTTCTTACCCATACGATGCCGAAACTTGTTTAAACTCGAGACAACGCCCAAAAGACCACTCCTTAGAAGGGTCTGTATAATGGAGGGCTTGTGGCACCTCATTCTCAAAGTCTCTCAATCGAGAAATTGCACCAAGCGATGTCTCCATCTTCGTCCATGACTCAATGAGACTCGCCAACTCTTGACTGAAGTTGAGAAGATTGATCATGGCAACACCGATGGTTGTGGAGCTGATGTCTTTTAATGTGACAGCGAATGTTATAAGCAGAACTGCCAAGGCGGCCACCAGGATGTCAAGCACAAGAGTGAGCCATCTTTGTATGCAGAACATGAGGTAATAAGGCCGCTGGGATGTAGCAAGCAACGCAATATTTGTGTCCTCGAATGATGGCCCCCAGTGAAATGCCCTAATACTCACCAGTCCTTTCAATGTATCGAGGAAGTGGGTGTATAGTGGCGACTTTGCCTCTAAATCTAGGAATCTCATCTGTCGCGATGTTCGCAGATAAAATTTCTGCAAGACGTAAAGGATCACCACCATTACTGGAATCACTGCCGCGAGGTATTTTGCGCCCATGAAGATTAGGACAGTACTACCCAAACAACTCAAGAAGTCTACTAATTAGGTAAAATGGAACATGAATTAGAAATTGTGAGTAGTTTACGTACTGATGGAGGAGAGAAAAACTGCGGGTGGCAGGACCATATCTATCAATGTCATATCTTGACTAAACCTACACGCAAGCTTGGTTAGCGGATTTCGGAGGCTTCTGAGTGCATTAGGATTACCTATTGAGGGTAACACCAATGTCTGTATTGAGTATGATTGAAAGAGGAGCCCTAGATGATGTAAGCAGCGACTAGAAGTCTCAATTGGTATTTCTTACCTCATAACAGTGGATAACAACTTGAGATGAAGTTTCTGAGACGAGCTCGGAACGATTCGCACAAACATATGCCTGGTTGATTGAATTAGTCAAGTTGCATCATATCCCACCAAAGTCCATACCGAACAAAAAGTAAAACCAGGATGAGACTTAATAGCCCAAACATGGCATAAATGCCGAAATAAAAGCCATTTCCGCTGGAATTCTTTGTTGATTCCTGCACCCACCACTCTAACCAAATCGCTTCGAAAGGGTTAAGCAAATCCTATCAAGTAGAAATGTCTTTCGGCACAGGAGTGAACTTACTGGGGAATTTGTCGCAAAATGCACTCAAGATTCCAAGGACAATAAGTCCAAGGCTGTTTGGCCATCCAATTGCCCTAAAATAATAACTGTACACTGAAACTTCTCCGGATTGTCTGTTGGCATCAATTTCCTTGTTCCGTCGGACAATGTGATCCATTGGAGGCCGTGCTGGCCTTTGTGTCTGTTCATTCTTTGAAGAACCTTTGAAATCGGGAGTGTCAAGATCATGGAGGCTATTAGCAATCTCTCTATCTTTCTCATTTAATTGATCAAAGGGCGCGCATCTCAGTAGCGATCCATTATCGCCCATAATAACGACCGCGTCAGCGGCCTTCATGTGTCGAACTGCAGATTTTGGCGGTCAATGGCTAACTAGACATGGGGGTGCAGAGGGAAACCTTACCGTCATGTGTGACTAGTATCATGGTGATATTATGAACATCTCTGAAGCTGTCTGGACCAAACACATTGTCAAAAATGTGGTCAGCCGTGGCTGGGTCAAGGCCACTGAAAACGTTGTCTATGAGCATGAGACTATTGCGGCTATACAAAGCCCTCGCAAGCGACTAACCATGAAGTTAGAAAGCACTTCTACAACGGAAGCTTTACATACCACGCGCTGTTTTTGTCCTCCACTCAAGGTGACGCCGTTGGAGCCAATGACAGTTTGATCGCCCGCAGGAAATTGCAGCATGTCTGGAGCCAATGCGCAAATATGAATCACCGTATTGTACAATTTTTCGTCCGGCGGAAATTGAGAGGTCCCAAGAATATTTTCCCGGATAGTTCCATTTCGTAGCCAGGGCACCTGATCACATTAGGCTGCTGCTTGAAAATATTTGTGGACGAGTCCACGAGCACAAGGCAGCTCACCAAGTATAGCCCTTAGTAGGCTCGACTTTCCAGATCCCAATTTACCTGTTACTGTCACTAGGCTGCGAGCCTGAACGTGCAGGTTTATGCCCGAAAGTATAATACCGTCGTCCTTGGTGCTAACAAAAGAAGCGTCTTGGATTTGAAGCAAAATTTCAGAGGAATCTCGACTGCTGGCTTTTCCAACATCTCCCAAATTCACCTTTTCCGAGGATTGATCAATGGAAGCCTGTTCTGATGCAGTTTCAGTCTGTTCGACTTTGGTGCATGTCAAATTCAGATTCTCTGTTGATTGCAAGAACTCTTGAATTCTCTCGAAGCATCCGAGGCCGGATGCGAAAGTGGGAATTGCATGAAAGAGGCTCGACGCTGGCTCGGTGAGCAAAGATATGAGAGAGAGTGAGCTAAACGCTGACGCTACATCTAGTGATTTTCCAATACCGGTTTTATTGATAAGGGCGTACAATCCAAAGGTGAGAACTGGTGACAGGATGGGCGTGGCATGGGCTGTGTAGTGCGAACTATTAGCGAGTCTAGGCATAATGTTGTCACATATTAGTGTATTTAGTATTCACTCACATAAAAGGCTCGACCACGCAGTCATTATGCGGAAACGTTTAGAAAGATCTAGTTCTGCGACCCTCAAATCTTGTATACGGGAAGAGACTACACTTGTCAAGCCGCGCATTTTGACTTCTTTCATTCCACTGAGGAAGGATGAAGTGGTTGTGATTCTCTTTTGAACCGCTTGGTTCCATTCTCGGCGTCCTCTTCCCATAAATCGAGAAAGATACAGACTTGCTAGGAAGCAGACTACAAACTGTCAGTTATCTCCGAAGGTTTGAAATGGCTATACTTGGAACGTAATACCCAGTGCAGTTAATGCTGGAGCGACACACGCAACCCCAACATGTCTTTCAAGCAGCCACAATCCAAGTGCTACTTCAATCAGACCAGCCCAGATATCATGAACCGCCTCGAATGCCGAAGCTGCACCATCAATATCTGTACTCATCAATGTTACAGAGGCCATATTATCAGAGCTATTGTTGGTATTTAGAGCCAGGGTCTTGTGAAAGATGGCCATTACCAAAGAGCCACGCATCATCGTAATTGCTCTGTAGGTATGGTGCTTGTAGGCCCCAGTACAGAGCTGAGATCAGAGTCAATAGCAGTTCCAAAAGTGGACATTAAAGTGGCGACTCACTGCAAGACCGATGTATATAATGCAAGTACTTGCTATTAGACCATAACCAATCGCATTATTGTTCTCCGACAATGACTGCTTTTTGGCTACATAGTTGACTGTTGTATTCAACAGAAATGGCTGAGCGAATTTGAATCCGATGAGACATAATCTGGGAAACACAGCTGAAATCAATGACGATTTAACTGTATTACATATTGCTTGTAAAAGAGGAAAGTGCCGTGCCTTGTTGTCTACTCTAATTAGTACTCATCTAGGATTCACGGGATGTAAAATTCGTTCTTACGAGACTTAGCCCAGGAATTCTCAAACTTGGATCTCAAAGCCTCATCCGAAAATTCTGAACTTGGGAATAGGTCTTCCAGTTTGAATTTCATACGTGTCCCACGGAGAAGGAGAGGGTTCAGCCACCAAAACACAACCCTGTTGAATATACCACTTGTAATCTCGGGCGAGGTATCCTTGTAACTGCAAAGGAGCAAGCTATCCTTCCCTTGGACTTCAAGCAACAAAATGAATACTTTGAAAGCGATAACAGTGGAAAACAGAACTGGTAGAGTCCCCCTTCTCTCCAAGAGTCACAAGGTTCTGACTTGAACAGCATCAAAGATTATGGAGAAGAACAACCAAGCGTTGATAACTGTTGATGTTCTGACAGATCTTATATGTTCTGCATAGGAAAGGAAGCAAAGAATTGATGCGTCAGCCAAGGACAGAATAGCTGCAGGAATAGCAACCCCTGTCTCTCTCAAAGACGCTTGACTCCAAACGACCACAAGGGTCAGCTGGAGTGCGCCAAGTGCTACTATAGAGACCTGGAAAGTATTAGTGATTGGATCATTCTTCCAAGCGTGCCATCTCACTAGTTTTAGTATCCATAGCGTACTTCTCTGGGCTGTTTTGGGTGTGCCGGATAACAGATGCCAGCTTCGCAAAATGGCCGCAAGGAGAAAAACTGCTGAAGGAACAATAGACAGAAACGATTGCTCAAAGACTAAAGTGAAGTCAAAGCCATCTCCGCAGCGATGGCTGACTGGCCCAAAGTCGGCAACATCCGCCAGATCATGGATGCATGAGTTGGTTCCATTGTCGAAGTCAAGAAAGTACTTTGTGAATACCAGCGAAGACGCCATTTTCGACCATGTAACCTTGTGCAGTATACTAAGCCAAGCAAGATTATTTTATCACAAGACGCATCTGGATATTCGAAGTGACTCACAGCAAACAAACGCGACAGAGTGAGGTTAGAGCCAGGTCTTGCCACGCCCCTTCGTTTCCGTTATCAGTGGAGCTTGGCCAACCGAGACATGCTGGCAGGGATACGCGCCCATTTGCATAGCCGGGGAGATAGGCCAGCTCGTCTGCCGTGCGATCCGAGCACTCGCGTAGAAAGAGGAAGGCGCCGAACATGGCAAGCTGTTTTCTGCCGCTAAATATGCGGGCTGTTGGATCCACTGTGAACCCCAGTAGCCAAACTGGCGGGTCTAAAGATCTTTTGATCCGCAGCCAGGGCTTCTGTTCAGGCGTGCCATTCGCTATGATCCGAGTCACGCCTTACCAACAATTGTTTCCCAATGCAAGGGGCGTCCCAAGATGGATTCTCACAGGTGCGGGCGGCAAAATGAGCACCCCCGGCCAGGGCTCAGAGTCTAGACGCTCCAAGCCTCCAAGGCCCACGTCGCTGTAACCGAGATCCACCAGGAAACCTCTCAGTAGCTGCACAAGAATCCAACGGCTCAGTTGCATCCGAGATTTCCCCACACAACGGGCCGTACCTTGGCAATCTTGGCAAAGCTTACATCGGCGACCCCATGTCATTTATGCTTGGGCTTACAGTTATAACGTCAAAAAATGAGGGCGTGAAGTCAAAATCACTGGGTACTAATCGTGGCTCAAATTATACAGCGACTGTGCAGCCTAGTAGCTTTCAAATTGGGACGTTTTAACGAGGAATGCTACCCTATTATCGAATCTTTCAAGCCTTGACCTTGTCGTAGGTCTCATAGTCCTTGTAGCCACCGAGAGGCTCGCGCTTTGCGGCGCTGTTGTTGCGCTTGGCCTTGTCGTAGGTCTCATAGTCCTTGTAACCGCCAAGAGGACTACGCTTGGCCTTGTCATAAGTCTCATAATCCTTGTATCCGCCGAGGGGCTCACGCTTCTCAACCTCGTCACCGCGCTTGACCTTGTCATACGTTTCGTAGTCCTTGTAGCCGCCAAGGGGCTCACGCTTCGCAACAACTTCGTTTCGCTTGGCCTTATCATAGGTCTCATAGTCCTTGTAGCCACCGAGGGGCTCGCGCTTTGCAACCCCATTGTTGCGCTTGGCCTTGTCATAGGTCTCATAGTCCTTGTAGCCGCCAAGAGGGCTGCGGGCTGCGACAGCCGCACTTATCCTGTTTATTGTGAGTCGGTGAACTCAAAGTTTAGAAGGAATAAATTTGGATGACAAACTCGGATTCTGGAACAGGTGCTGCAGTGGCAATTGCTGCCAGCAGAGAGATAACAGTTACACCAAACTTCATTTTGAGTAGCCAAATCAATAATCACTGCGTCGATAAGAGTTGGTCTTTCTGGAGGGATTGGGAGAAGTTAAAACGTGAATGCTGATCAAAATGCAATTGAAAAGTAATACAGGACTACTTATAGTGATTCAGACCTCATACACGTACCTAAAGGCTTTGTTCTGGTCGTTTGACATGGGTGTCCAAGGGCCGTCAAACACCCAACGTAAACATGGCGGCATACTAGCCTCGTCTGGGAAGGCGATACTCAGTAGACACAATGCTGTAGATGCATCCTTTCATCCTCCTTGATAGTCCTATTGGTGCAACTAGCTTCATGCATGCCAGCTCGGGCCCAACCAAACTTCAACCAAAAACACCATGGCCCGAAGGATTTGATCTGACTATACCTGCAATGTAATGGAGAATTCGCTCCTGCATCGGATCGCTTTTCCTATTTCGATAGATCCACATTAGACTTCGGAGACCTCCGTTTATACTAGCCTGCGTGTCAATCAAACCAAGGTGTCTGTTCACGTCGCCGGCTTTGGGCATCCCACCTCTTGACCCGTCGACTCTCGGTCATTTCCAGTTTGGGGATCAAGATAATGACGGGCAAAGGAATCATTGAATACGAAATCAAGATGAACCCCTGCGACATTATGCGTTGGTCTCGTGAGGGAATTTTGAGTAGGATCATGGTGGTACATCCTGACATGCTGCTTGAATGAAGCCGCGTTATAGAGAGGGATTTGAATGCATATTTTTATCTTCATTTTCACGGCTCACCTCCCAAAAAACATCTTCATCCCTTTTTTTTCTCATTGATCACAGCCACGGACCCTCTTTCTCCTGCTACTACTATGGCTTCACAAATGCGTTCCCTCTTTCACCCAAAATGGAACTATCAGTTGACGCCGCGTGATCTTGAAGATGACTCCAAAAACAATTCTTCGGATTTGTCAAGGCAGTCCTTGGAGGATCAAGATGAGGCAGAGACTTTGATGCGTGGAGAAAAAGGGCTGGGGCTGCGAAGGTCTACCTCTACTTCTATTCGGTGGTATTGGTGGAGTTCGCTTCTTTGCAATATTATTCTTGTCATAGTTTCTGGTGTCCTGTACACACAAATTTTCAAGAGTATCAACCTGAACGAACAGAAGTGTAGTGCAATGCTATCAGCCTCCTGTAAGTTTTTAAACTCCAACTTTCTCTCCACCATTTTCCAAAGCTTACTAGTGCCATAGCCCCGGCGTTGGGTTCAGTCGAATACGAAATGGTCAAATTTCAGGGTGGCTTGGACGCAGTGAATCCCTACAAAGGTTACCCTTCTCCCGAGCTCGATGAAAACTGGGAGACAATGGTCAACTGTGAGTAGATACGCCTCTCTGATGAACAATCAACTAATACCATAAGTGGGACGCGTGCGTGTCACAGAAGAGGATTTCAATAAACTTGGAAAAGATAAAAAGGGCAGTGTGCAATACCCTGACGGGACGTTCCAGGGCGGTCTGGAGGTCTTCCATCAAGTAAGCAATGTTCCTCCTCAAACCATGCCTTTTACTTATTCATTACACACTTTAGCTACACTGCGTAAATTTTATCAGACAATCTTCATACCGTGAATATTATGAGAAGGAGGGTAACATACCTGAAGCGTTCCATGACAGCCTCAAGACTCAGCGTCTTCATCTTGGTACAGATATCCATTACGCGAAACTATTTCATGGAAACTAATTATCCCACAGACCATTGTATTGATTTGATTAGGCAAGCTATTACTTGCCAGGGTGACATAGGCATCGTAACCGCAAACTGGGTGGAAGGACGCGCAGGACCATACCCCGATTTCAGCACATGGCACAAGTGTCGCAAATTGGAGCCTCTTTCAAGGTACACAAATGAACACCCGGGCCAAGTAGAATTTAAAAAGCCTGCAGATGCATATGCTTTGAAGTCTCCTCCACCATAGACAGCAAAAATTACTAGATTTTGGACGAGGGAAATGTTGTATTCGGAGGGAGTGGTTGATGGCCAACTTTTCCACATTTCAACAATAGAACTCATCAAATTGCTTGAAAAATCAATCCATAGAATTCAAATTGCATCTTTATTCGAGACTTTGGATTGTGTTAATCAAAACTGAGTCTTTGTCAGGATTGCTTTCTCTGTGAACCGTCCTGGAACCGTCTAGACTCCTCTCCGATTCTACCTCGCCGCCCCATATCAAAGATCGGAATGCCATTTCTGTGATCAACCAAGATGATGTAACCGAGCTGCGGACTAGCTATCTATTTGTTAAAGCCCCTACGTACTTAGTCGCCAGTGTTATCAATTGTGCCGCTGGTCGATTGTTGGCTACAGAATTGAAGGATCACGCCGGACCTAATCCTCCTAGGAACATCCCTGCTCGGCCATATTCTAGCAATTGATTGATAGATTGCAGAGGACAACTGTTGCTAGTGAATAAGACGAAGAATTAACCATTTTCGGCCATTTAGTCGAGTGGGGCCAAGGTAGTATCAAGCGGGGAAGGGACTCGACGGGGCTGGCCGAGTGTGCCGTTTACCCGGAAATGTTAGATTGCGACTAAAATAGTAAAAGTGTGGAGTAAGGAGAGATCCTTTCCGAGTTGTTGCAGTTCGGCAATTTCTGTTCGCAAGATGTGGTAGCTCACCAAGCGGGTCAAACACCGAATAACGATGATAGCGAGAAACAACGCATTGCAGGACACTAGAGGAACATGGCTTCTGAGGCACTTTTGGCCGTATCTCGCACACCGATGGATTCTCGCGTCGCGTTCAAGGGATTCGAAACCTTGGAGAGCTGTAGGCGAGGCCACGTCTTGTCCGAAGAAGATTCCGATGGTTATTTTTGCTACATTTGGCTATTGAAATGGTGGAATGACACAATTTCAGTTGCTTCTCCACCTTTGTAAGCTTTACGGGATTTTAGAAGTTGTTGGTGACTCGCTGCTCAGCTCCCGAGTCAACCTTTTATGTTTTCTTTCCAAAGTGGGAGCTTCAGACACTATCAAGGCCTGAGATCACAGAAACGATGTACAGAATTTCGATTTTGATGTCGTGTGTAACTTTGGCTTCTTTCATCACTTACTTTTGCCTCCTTAGAAACGCTGCGTCATTTGGGGCCCCCGGGGGCTTTGGCCGAGATGCAGGCGAGGATGCATATCAACGTAATCTTCCAGTAGTTGTGGAAGACTTGATCACCATTCCCTCCTTGAATGGTGCATCTATTCGCTATAAACAACCTCAGATTTGCGAAACGACAAAAGGGGTCAAATCCTTCTCTGGCTACATTGACCTAGACACGGATAAGCACGTCTTCTTTTGGTTCTTCGAGGCTCGGAAGAGCCCTGAAACTGCCCCAGTTACTCTTTGGTGTAGGTCTACACCATCTCCCTGAACAAAATATTGAACCATGGTGCTGATGGCGGAAAGTGAACGGCGGCCCTGGAGCAGACTCTTTGATTGGCCTCTTTCAAGGTAATGTAACATAAAGAGCCTCTGATTGCCATCCCAGTCTGTTAACTCAATAGCTGCAATAAAGAACTTGGACCTTGTAGCATTTCGGAAGATCTCAAAAGTCAATTGAATTCTCACTCTTGGACAGAAGAGTCGAATTTATTATTTCTTTCGCAGCCGCTGGGGGCCGGATTCTCATATGCTAAAAAGGGGCCCGGCTCCATCAATCCATGTATGTTAATATGATTGGATATCAAGTACGGAAATTAACAATCACTATTAGGGACTGGTAGCTTCCAAGATCCTTCATTGCACGAAGTAGATGGTCGATATCCTCTCATAAATCCAAGTGTATATGATACAACTGATCTGGCCGCTGTAGTTGCATGGGAGGCGTTGCAAGCCTTTTATTATGCACTGCCAAAGCTTGATGGTAAAATCAAGTCCAGAGTATTCAATCTTTGGACCGAATCCTATGGAGGCCACTACGGGCCCGCATTCTTCAGACATTTTCAAATGATGAATAGCAAGCTAGACGATAATAGCTCCAAGGGAACAAAACTCGACCTTGCCTCGCTCGGAGTAAGTCAATCTCATCACCAATACAGATTGTTCCACCACTGACATTAGACGCAAGATTGGCAATGGTATTATAGATGAAGCTATCCAAGCAGCTTACTATGCGGAATTTGCAGTCAACAATACATACGGCATCAAGGCATACAATGACACCATTTATGAAAAGACAGTGTATGCTTATGAAAGGCCTAACGGGTGCGAGATTCAAATCGATTACTGCCGTTCTGTTGACCCTGACGACTTTGCTCGTCATGCCGTCTGCTCAGCGGCACAAAACATGTGCCGAGACAATGTTGAGGCCATGTACTACTACTACTCTGGGAGGGGAATTTATGACATCCGACATCCACAAAATGACACCGAGCCGCCCTTCTATTTCGTCGACTATCTTAACAAGGCAGAGGTCCAATATGCACTCGGGGTTGATGTTAACTATACCAAATCCAACTACATGATTTACAACGCCTTTCAGCAAAGTGGCGACATGGTTTATCGCACATTCATCAAGGATTTGGGCGAAATTTTGGATTCGGGTGTCCGAGTTGTGCTTTATTATGGAGATGCCGACTACATTGTATGTTCTACTCTCCCAGAATTTCCGAATCCTCAAAGTTATTGCGACAATTTCTAACACTTAGACAGTGCAACTGGTTTGGGGGAGAGGCCGTCTCCCTTGCTGTTAACTACACAGACTCATCCATGTTTCGAAATGCGGGGTATGCCCCATTTCATGTAGACGGGATAGAATATGGGGAAGTCCGTGAGGCTGGGAACTTTACATTTTTGCGTATTTATGAAGCTGGCCATGCTGTACCTTATTATCAACCTAAAGCGGCGTTGGAGATGTTTAGACGCTCGCTCCTTGGCCTTGATATTGCCGAAGGGAAGGAAAGGGTGACACCGACATCGACCACTAAAGGAAATGCCACAGCGACACATACAGAGTCGTTTTATTCCCTGGCTACAACCGACACTACAGTGCTAAAAAGAAAATACCTTGTGTCTTAGTTAGAAGAGTGTTTATATACAGTGAGAAAACACAGGTTTTAAGGCTTATTTGTCAATAAACTTGATATATTTTAGACTCACACATGATCACACATATTTGAAGACCTCCGGTTTTATCCGTTTCGCCAAGGTGAAAGCGAGGGTGAAGAATCTACCCAGCGTGTGAAAATTTACTTTTAAATAGAGGTGAGACACTGCATCGCTTGTCGATTTTCTGCCACATCCTACTCACGATACCAAACCACAAAATTAATCATTGAACCTGAGCTCACTTGGTAATGCTTGAATACAGTAAACCAACTGAGAGACGCCAGGGCCTCATTTTTTCCACAAAAATAAATCTAAAAATAGTGACTACTGGAACTTCGTCTTCGAAACGTTGCACGGTACTTTGAAGGCTTTCTTTTTGTTTGTTTTGATCAGTTCATTACCCTATACCGCATTTACCTCGCGCCCGAGTTCCAGGCGAGACATGGAAGAGTTGCTAACAAACCCGGAGGAACTGGGGTCAAGGCTCCATTTCCTATACTAATTTGATTGTTTCTTCTAAGATCTTGCGCGAAACATTTGGGAAGAGCGAATGCCAACAACGGGCATTGTGGAAAAGATGGTTCATCCTAGTTCTTTGAGGTGATGGGTCTGGATCACGGCCCGTGCTTTGACGGCAGAGGAATTATATTTATCCGACTTCCGCGGTGCCAACTGATCTAAACCAAACCGTGCGTTTTCCCAATCTTGGTCACACCCAACTCGTGAACCGCGCCTTAACATGACGCTGTCGCTATGAACCCGGCAGATATCCCAGAACTTCTCCAAGAGGATAGAAGTCCAAACCCTTCTTTACTGGGGACTTTAAAACTAAAGCAGGTTACGAGAGCGTGGACGGGAACAGAGTATGCTTTTTTCTTCACACTTGTCGTCTGTTAAGTTGTTCTTGATTAATTGAATGCAGGTTTGTCAAATGATATAAAATGCCTCTAAAGGATCAATGTTTTTGAAACACTAGGAAAAAAGGAGTGAAGCACTTGATGGCAAGGCGGACAAGATGCTGGAACTGAAACAATATCTTAGCGCAAGCACGCTCAAACTTGTTCGCCGCAGACCAGATGATTCACAGATTGGAAAAGGAAGAGATCTTTCTCAGTTCATTGTCCACATTGATTGTGACTGTTTCTACGCCTCGGTGGAACAGCTCGATCACCCTGAATTAGCAAACACGCCTTTTGCTGTTGGAGAGACGGTGGTAGCGACATGCAACTGCAAAGCACGCCAGTTTGGATTCAGAAGCGGTATGCTGACTGCAGTTGCTTGAAAGCTCTCCCCTGATTTAAGGCCCATTAAACCAAACCATGCCAAGCCAAAACAGATCAGATGCGCGGGATCATGGAGATATTTGACCCGCGCGACGAGAGCTGCGGCGAAGACGAAGCCTATCTAAACATCTTTCAATACTGCGTTGAAAATAATACTGATCCAGTCACGACTGTAGAAAGGTTACGCCTCAACATTAGACAAGAGGCTGGACTTGCCGTTGCAGTGGGCATCGCAGCCAACATTCAACTAGCAAAGATTTGCTCAACAGTTAACAAACCAGATGATATTTTCCAGCTGATGAACAATAGAGGGGGGATACTGGCTTTTATGCATGCTTGTCACGAAGGTTATAATGGGTGCTATCTCGTCCCGCAAGGGAGGTTCGTCTTTTGCCGCGAACTGCGACAATACTCTACCATCAAGAAAGGCTATTGGAATTGGATCAGCATTAAAACAGCAATTAGCGAGAATTGGGCTTTAACCTGCGGAGATATATATATTCAGAGACGAGTATTGAGGTCGGACTTTGGGGAAAGAACATGGGAGCTCCTACTTCAGATTTATCTTGGTTGCGGTCGAAATGAACTCCAACCACAGAGGGAGCGCCCCAGAAAACGTTAGTATCGAAAGAACATTCCCAGAGACGTCGTATTTGAACGCACTTGAAGAAAGGCTTGAGGGGATTTGTGTCGAGGTAGCACAGAAGCTGGGAGAAATGGAGAGAAGCGTCAGGGTTCTTACGCTTAAATTAAGATTCAAAACGTTTAACAGCTACGCAAAACAAACGAATATTTCCAGAGCAATTAGAAAAAGCGACGAACTGCTATCCCACTCAATTCCACTTTTGAAAGAGCCCTTCCAAATGGAAAATGGAACGGAGGTGCGTTTGATTAGATTGTGAGTGACAAATTTCATCCGACAAAAAACGCTTTCCGATTTTTTCGGAAACTCAAGGGGCGCACGAAAAAGAAAACTTTTGGATAGCCCGAAGGTGAAAGGGTTAGACAAATCTAGCGTATTGCTGGATACTCAGGGGAAGCGAAAAATGACTGTGGATGGTGGAAGCACCGAGTTAAGGGTACCAATGTCATCAAAGGTGGCATTTTTGCATCCTGGAGAAAAGGCTCAAAGATTTCTGTCATCTCAAAGGCCTGTACCTGATGAGACAGCAATTAAGTGCCCAGTGTGCAATATCTCACAATCTTCTGATAATGTCAGTTCCGCCAAGGTGATAACCAATATCCATGATCCATCCGCATTGGCTTATGTCTAACGGCCGCGTCAACAAAAGGCCTAAGCATAAACATGAAGCAATTATTAAATGCATTAAGATGTCCTTTTATTCTATTACTTCAAGCTTTTATTATACTTTAATAATTGTAGTATTATGATTCTAGGATATAATTCAGTGAGACAACATATGCACCCAGTGATCACAAGTAATCGATATTACTAGAACTAGATTATACTTAATAATTCACTAGGTCGTAAAAACCGCTATTACTTCTGCCACCTCAAGCTGCAAGTCTGCCGCGTGTCATCGAGCTTGCTAGATTAAGCAGAGGAAGATCAAACATCCTCACTTTCCTTATGCCGTCGGAAACTCACCATCTGAACTATCTCTGTCCAGAATCCCACTGGCTCTCCTGTCAGAGAACTCTCATAGGCCTCAATATGAGGGCGTTCCCAAACAAGATCCACTTCCTGAGGCTCTATGTAATTGGCCTTCTTGATTACCTTCCACCCGATAAATAGAATGACAGCCAAAATCTGCATCACATAATTTTGAAAGAACATCTCCACATTCCAAGGGTGGAATGCGTAGTAGCCGTAGCCAAAAAGAATAGCTGTTTGAGTGATGAGTGCAACCCAAGCACAATAGGGCTGAAAATATCCATAATAAGGGCGTGTCTTTCGGTCAATATTCTGGACTACACAAGCCTTATGATAGTTGATGTAGGTGATGGACATGATGATATAAGAGATCAGTCCACCTCCGGTAATGAGGGCGAGCAGCCACTTCAAGACCACAGCCGAGCTGTTGCTGACCTAGTAAGAAAATGTCAGCCTGCTTCTGATGGTTGAAGCATTGAGATATGTCAAAGCCTCCTACCTGAAGGAAAGAGAGGAAGGGGAAGAGCATAACAATAGAAAAGCAATAGATGGGGGTGCCCCTCTTGTTGCAATACCTCAGAAAACGAGGTGCCCGGCCTTCAAGTGCAAGAGAGTAGAGGGCTCTTGTAGCGCAATATGTATATGTATTTCCGGCAGAGAAGATTGATGTGAGAATCAAGGCGTTGATGATGTGTGGGAGAATTCCAATTCCGAGAGTCTCCATAGCGATAACATAGGGAGAGGCAGCGGCAGTGCCGGCAGCATCAGTGGTGCCACCACCATAATAGAGCTCGACAACGGTTGGGTGATTATACGGGACGACGATCTCGACGGCTAAAGCTCCCACGACAAAAAAGATGCAGAATCGGTAATAGACGGTGATAAAGGCAGATTTTATATAGACAGAGGGACGTTGAGCCTCGGCAGATACCATCGAGATGTATTCGGGACCAGCAACGGTGAAGGCGGCAGTAAAGAGAGCGGCTAGAAATCCCTCAAACCGGCCGAGGTCACCACTTGACAAGTGCGTAGCAAAAGGGATTGAAAAGTGCCGGAAGCCATATGCATCTCTTTTGGGGTTGCCACCAACCATCGTGATAAAGGTGAACGCAAAGAGTATAAAGATCAACACAAGCTTTCCGCCAGAAAGCCAAAACTCGGCCTCGCCATACCCTCTTACCGTCATAATGTTGATAACCCTGTTAGCAACAAGTTAGTTAAAATGTGTATTCAATAGTAGCATCAGAAACAGAATACAGCGTTAGCCGTGGTCAAAAACTTCGTACCCATAGAGAATGATGACAGCAGCACAAATACCGGCAGTCGGCCCCGGGTTAGTTATTTTGGGACTCCAAAAGGAAATCACAAGATTCAGAGCAGTGATTTCGAAAGGGATAAGGATGGCTTCATAGAGAAAGAAGTTCCACCCTGCGAGAAAGCCAAGTGCGTCATCAACCCAATAGCCAGCAAGACGGACGAAGCCGCCAGCTACAGGCATATACGTATTCATCTCGGCCACGGAGTTATTGACGAGCGCAACAACCATTGTATAGAGCGTGAAGGCGAGCAGAAGATTGACGGGGCCACCCTTGGCGAGGCCGCCCCCAATGCTGATGAAGAGGGCTGTTCCAATTGAACCACCCGCTGCAATAAGCTGAATTTGGCGGTTGTTTAGCCTGCGTTGCAGGTGACCCATGCCGGTGAGATCATTTACATCGTGGATGCTTCCCAGGTTAGTGGAGCCTGCATTGGCGTGCTTTTCCTCATCTGGATTTATCGTGTCAGATGGGCGGTCCTTCATGGCGTCAAATGAAGCAGGGAAATTGTGAGAGCTCGAGCAGATGGGTGGAGTATGCGAGTATCAGAGGAAAAACAGGACAGGTGGATGAAGATAGAATATCTGGGAAGCACGCATGTTATAGGCAAACGGGTCTTGATGCTACAACGCCCTATCTACGCTATAACTGCCTCACAGACCCCAACCTAATCCGGCGGTGGGCCTGATAGCTGTGGATGACTGATGTCTTTTGAGGCATTCGTTGGCTCAACATCCGGCAGCTGCTTCATTGCCGGCCGACTAATTACACTTGACATGGGACGCGGTATATTGCACCGGCTTGGCAATCAAAGTCAAGGTTGGTGCACATTCAATTGAGACGAAAGGGATTGAACGCGAAGCGAGGATCGAGACCGTGACATGCCTCGCACGAGACGGATCGCTAAGCAGTGAGCACGGCGCCTCATTCTCAGCCCCACTCTTGGCAGTAGTCCAGAGATTCCGCTCACGTGGCAGTATCCACCTGCCGTAAATGGATAAAGCGGAATTCCGGAGTCTTGTCTGCTCGCTCCGAGACTCCGCCCCGCCTGGCAACACGCTTCATCCACGCTCTCTATTGCCCCCCGATCACCAGGCTCATCTTATGATGGAGAATACTCCCTACGGGCGCGACCTACGAAGTCGCCATGCATGCGAGCCTTGCCGGTGAGTAACCTGCCGACTGTGCATGGCTCAGTGACCAATGCTAGATCCATGTAAAGCGAGAAAAAGACCAAATGCCCTGCGGAGAGACCTGCCTGTTCCAGCTGTATGCGCCTTGGCCGGCCCTGCAGGTATCAAATTAGGGTGTCACGCCCTACAGCTGCCACTGTCAAGAAGTAAGGTTGATGTCATTGTCTTCGCGCTCGCGTTTCTGACTGGCGCTAGGCGTAAAAAGGCGTCTTCACTACGAGACAGGTTCCATCGATTGGAATCAGGAATCGAGAACATACAAAACCTGTTGCAGTAGGTTATACTTGAGCTTTCATAATTGGATAATCTGTCCATGTCACAATTGCTGACTAGGGAAGAAGACCTGTGCCAAACGATGACTCTGAGCCTCTGCAATCTCCTTTGGAAGATGGATCGACAACACGGGAAGACATAGCACAGCAAGACTTTTCCAGTGCCGGCCATGTAGATATCCCAGACCAAACTCCTTCGAATCAATCTACATTCATTCTTGATAGGCAAGTAACTTTGTGATTCTTACGACCCTGCCACGCTGACTCTTCCCCTCAAGCCCAGATGCATCATTCGACATACTGGTCTCTGTAGTTGATGTCTACCTGAGCATGATCCATCTACAGCCTCTACCACTTTTCCGATCGCTAGACTTGTTAGACTACTTGAGGCCGTCAAACCGACACCTTCTTTACAGTTTTATAGCACTCGGTTTAGTGTTCAAAACTCGGATCGCTCACCTTCCAATAAAGTTTGACGCGATTGAGAATGATGCCTGTTCTGCCGAGGAAGAAGTCCAGAAGCTTGCTTCATAGGGGGTGGCAAGACTCGAGGTCGTTTAATCACTATGTCTTCTTGCTTTGCGAGATATTCTGAGTATATATACACTTTTTTCCAATGATAAAAACTTTTCTAATAATGAAGAATCAGTATGCAAACCATACCAAGCCCAAATGACCATCGGCATTGCATCCCGACTGCAAGTCTGTCGGTCGGTGGCCAGCAACTCATTTCCCGAGTCCATCGACGCGGACCTTAGTTTGAGATGCTACTGGAGCGTCTACATATTAGAAAAGATCTTCAGCCCGCAGCTTTGCGCTTCTGACCAAGACATGCCCAGTTTAGACTTTCCCCAGAGTGCGACGATTCCGCCAGCACCACCCTCAACCAGAAACGAAGACTGCCCATCAGACCTTTACAATCCTTACAGCTCCACCGTAGATCATGGAATCACTGCCTACTCCATTAAAATGCTGTCCAACTGGGGCCACGTTTCAAAATGGCTGCACCACATTAGACTTGCCAAGGCTGAATCTCCGTGGTTACCGGAATCAAAATATGCAAATATTACCGCCAGGATATTCGAATGTGATTCTCAGCTTCCCGCAAGGCACTTGCTCAGGAATGTCGCATTCTCCAAGCGATCTTCATCTGAAGTCCAGCAGGGACGCGAGTACTGGATTCCCTGGGTGCTGATGCAAATTCAGTGTCACGCATACCTATCCATCCTTAACCATCCCTTTATACACCTCGTTGCCGTGCGAAATTGTTCAAAAGGTCCCCAATCTGGCATATTCTTGCAGCATACGGTGGATGCCACCCTGTTCCACTCGGGTTGGGTGTTCCGCTTTTTGCGACTCTGCGAGGAGCACAAACTTGAGCTGCACGATCCTTTTGTCGGACACTTGGTTGCTGCAGTGGGCACAATACCATGGTTATTGCAGTTTGTGGAAGATGTGCAAGTATCCCAGAAAGCGGTTCAAGATGTTGCGTGGTGCAGCATGTACTTATCCCGCGCGTCAAGGACATGGCCTCACATATCACGCAAGGTATATGGATCCGTCACTATACGAGTTTCCTAGTGGAAATCAACAACATCGTCGCTATTGACCCCGCTGACAGTGAATCCAGCTAGAAATATTCCAGAGCTTACAGCTCATTGCAGAGCATTACCGCCAGAACGAGAATGAGGATCGAGGGGGGGTTACTTTCCCACCGGGACTACTCTGGGAGTTACTAGACCCAGACATCTGCCACATGAGCGCTCAGAACACAGGCACAGGACAAGCATTGCCTGCAAGAGTTCATATCACTACCCATCTTACACATCCACTAGTAGAATCGCGACCAGACCTGGCGGGCGCCGATCTCGTGTCTGGCCTCAAAGAGACTTTGGATATGAATACTGACGACTTGGAGCAGGTGTATATAGATGATTTGGTGAACCACTTCATGCTGTATAATGGAAAAATTTGAAAATGGTTGCATGGTGCCTCGTTCTATGGGGTTTTTAACACGAGTCTAAATGATGTGAACCTAGTGCTGGCCGGCGCACCGCTTGCATCCCTTCATTATAGCTATCAAAATTGTGTTTGATGTAAAGTCCATCGTATGGTGCCCACTGCTGTAGATGTATAATGTCCACAATGGGGTGTACGCGAGATTGAGGGGCTGCATGATATGTGATGGGTGTAATGGTGACCTGCTGGATGATCGTTCGCTTGAATCGGCCTTCCAATCCAAGCCACTGTGATGTGAATATATGTCGATCTGGTGTCGAAATTACAGCAGATCTGGCCCTGTATTTTTATTTATTCTTGGTCAATTGGTTTAGTGTAAAATTCCACCCGGTCAGATGGCCAGGGGGCGTTTATTTTGTCTTACTCGTCATATCTAGTATGGCGCCTTGACGAAACGAAAGAAGCGTGGCATAAGAGTCCAAACTACTTTGACGTGTTCTTTGTAAACACAATTTCTCAACCACATTATCATAAGCAAGAATGTACGTGAGTATTTACATTGACCTATTTCACCTATTTCAGTAGTTCATCCTCAAACGGGAACTCGGATAGGCATTTGATTCCAGTGTCAGTAATCAACACCTGCTGCTCAAGCTTGACACCCTCAGTACCACCATCCTCCCCAATATAACTCTCTACGCATATAACCATGCCCGGTTCGATGACACCATCGTACCCCGCATCAGGGAAATCGCCGTGATGGTAGAGGTAGGGGTACTCGCCCGTCAAGCCGCACCCGTGGGCGGAGAGATAGTAGCGATTCTTATAGAACTTGGCCGGGATGTCCCAGGCTTGGTCAGCGTATTCACGGAACGTCATGCCAGGCTTCAAGATACTCATGTTATGAGTGACCTGTCCGCATCTTTAGGTGCTGCCAATCAAGTGAGGTCGATGAACAACTTACCTGCTCATATGCCACTTTGTAAAGCTCCCTTTGCTCTTCGCTTGGAGGATCGGGCCCGACATGGAAAGTTCGCGAAAAGTCAGAGTAGTAGCCATGGCAACCAACAACATCAGTATCGAGAGCAACAAGTTCATCCTTTTTTATCTCGTAGCTCGCTGTTTCTTGGAACCAAGGGTTGGTGCGCGGGCCAGCGCTCAGCAATCTCGTCTCGCAATAGTCGCCATTTTGCTCAATGACTGACTTGTGTAATACTGACCAGAGCTCATTCTCGGTAAGACCCGGGCGTATGGCGTCGCGCAATTTGCCCACGGCGACCTCAGTTGCACGTAGAGACGCCACCACACATTTAATTTCCTCTGGCGACTTTATTGCGCGCGCCATCTCGACGGGCCTCTGAGCATCGACAATCTTGAACCCACATTCGCGCAACCCAATAGCAGTGTTCGCATTGAGACGCTCCAAGCCCACTGAAATCTCCGCGAGGGGTTTGTGGATAAGCTGGTTGATCAGCTCAGCCATTTCTATTGCCCAAGCCTTTTCTCGTTTTTCAATGTCGGGACCGGCAGCAACAAAACTGGCTGTCTTTGAAGGGCGAACTTCATCTACCGTCTCGTAACCGTCGGCAAGATGTAAGCATCCTGTAAATTCGAACAGTATCGAGCGCTTCGCGGTAAGAAGGTGGTAGCGGGAGGGAGCATTGCGCATACTGAATACCTAGCACAGCAACTTCAATCAGTTCATCAGGTTCCAAGCTGTATTCAAGTCTGGTGGGAATTTGCTTGCATATTGCGGGTGCCAGTCGCATAGCGAATATTGACAGGATCGGACAAAATGATGACATCGACATTGTACTTGATCATTTGCTCTCGGAGTCGAGCCTGGCGATAGAGGCGGATTTGCTTGAGATCGATGCCTTCGCTCTCGGGAGCTCGGTCTAAGAGTGCAATGCCGGAGAGGTCGGTTCTATCGGCATGCCAATCAAAATTAGCCATAATGGTGACGATGATATAAAACGTAGTGTGAGGTTGCGATGGTAAAACGGCGGTTTCACAGCAGGCGTGGCACATGAATAGAGTGATGATAAAGAGAATGATTCAGAGAAGTACTGGCAGTGTTATGGCACTTCAAGAGCGTCTTGATTAATATTAATAATACATTCATTTACCTGGCTAAGCTCTGAACTTTTGTCGTCTTTGAAACCCCCGAAAGCAGTCGATGAGTCTAGCCCAACAAGGACGAGTGGGGTGCGGATTCTAGTTATTTGTCATTTTAACCCCGAGTCCGCCCACGTGATTACCGGAGTTTCAGAACTTTTGCCTGTTGCGGAAACAGGAGAAGGCTGTTTTCCAGACCACGTTGGGTCACTTTTATATAGACTGAAAGCGGTTCTAGTAAAATAAATTCGACGCCACTCGATATAATCATTATATTTAAACAGCCTATATTATTATTTTAATTGTCAAGCATATTGCCCATCCAGCATTGCTCTTTTCAATGGTAAGAGTTTGTAGGATCATAAACTCTACCAACTTCAATCCAAAAACTATACTCTTGTCTTATTTCATTTGGAAACATCAGATGTCAGCGCAGAATTGATATGTCAGAGTGGACTGGTGGGAACCTTCATCGCAAAGATCAGGCCCTCCGTTGACCATACTGAGATACACACTTATTTCAGCAGTATGATATTCTGCTGTGAAAAAAATGGCCAGGGCGCCTTTATCTTAGTATAAATTCACTTGGTTAATTAAAAAATGCGAGCACGACTCCAATATGATTGGTATTACTGGAACTAACTTATGCTCAAAAAGTGACGAGGCCGTTATTCGCGCAATAATTACAACCAGTGACAAAAGAAGACTCATCGCTGGCTAGGAACTAGAAAATTTCGAAATTTCCACAGTATCTTATATTTTCCATAAAGCATTGAATCAGAACATAGCCTGAAAAAGAAAGGCCCTCGTCAAATAACCTGTTTATGGGAGTATTAAAAGCTATGTAATTGACATCATCGAGGCCTCTTGTCGTGTCGGTACAAACAATACCTGGCAATTCAGAGTTGGCTCCGATTCCATTCTCTCCGTACTCAAAGAGAGCCATCGTTTTGAGTGGACGAACGGCGCGTTTGGACGTGCTATAGGCACAAAGCCCAAGAATAGAACCTCCTGCATTGATGCTTGGTTTTTATGGTGATTCACAAAGGACTAAAAATTCTATTATATTTATTCCTTTTCCTTTTATGCGCCCCCCTAATTGAGAACCATTGTTTGAATGGCCAGACGACATGGATACCACCATATAAACTGGTAGCATTTATGTATGAGTTATTTCATATCCATACTTAGATGTAGGGATAAAAGAGTACATTTCTTTCGAAGCTATTAACTAGAAATATAATCCATCGATGGGAATCGTATGACTGCCTTATTTGCAAAAGAGTTGGATATTTATAGGGCAATGACAGCAACCAGTGTGGTGCCAATGAGGCCAAACATACCCATGTCCCATGAAAATAGCGCCACGCCGGATGAGCAAGAGTCACTGTCGCTGTCGGTGTTCTTCTTGGCGCTGGAGCTGGCAGTGCTGTCGTCCGAGTCAGTGGTGGTGCCGTCCGAGTTTGTGTTAGATGAGGAGGTGGAGCTGCTGGTCGAGTCGGAACCAGAGCTGGAACCGCTGGCCGAGTCTGAACCGGAGCTGGAGCCACTGGTTGAGTCGGAACCGGACCTGAAGCCACTAGTCGAGTCGAAATCAGAACTGGAACCGCTTGAGGAATCAGAGCCTGAGCCGGAGCTGCCTGAGCTCGAGCCGATGCGGCGCTTGCAAAGGGAGCTTCCAGCGGTGGCTGTGGCGCTCTGAGTAGATGACTTCTTCTTGGTAGTCCTCTTCTTGCCGTCGTCAAGGACGGTAATGGGCGTCATCCAGGCGGCGCTCACGGTCGCGTTGAGAGTTGTAGTAACCTCATCGGCTGCTGAGGCTGTCTTGGTGGCGCAAATAGCCGAGGCACCCAGGGAGCATTTGTAGGTGGAGGCGCCAAGCGCAATGTCCATAGTGGACGAAGGGGCATAGGTGAGGGTGACATTCTTGAAGTCTCCAACGCATGTCTGGGATGCTGAGAAGTCAGTCTGACAGGCGAGCAGGTACTCGGTTGTGGAGGCGTTGGTAGTGAGGATAGTTGCGTAGATGTTGCCCCTGGTGGCTGTGCCGGTTCCGGTTTGGGGGAGGAAGACTGTCACCGTCTCAGTACTCGTAGTAGACTTGGCCGCATGAGCGAGAGGGGCAGCAGCCAAGGTGACATAGGCCAGAAGGGAGTTTGAGAAATGCATGATGATGGCGGTAGTGGTAGCGATGGTGTTGGTGTTTCTCTGCTAATATGGATGGTAATCTGATAGATTAGGATGTAGGGGGCGAGTAGACGCAGTAGCGAATGGGCGGGTTTGATTCAAGCCTCTTCAACGTCTGGTATTTTAATGGTATTTATCACATTTACCAACCTGGACGGGTGGTGGAGTTGTTGATGGTAAGTGGGCTGCGCAAGCCACACCCAACGGCCCGCAATTAGTTTGTCCCACCATTGAGCGAATCACATGGCAAAGCAATGAGACAAGTCGAGAAATCTCAGCCCTGCAGAGAAGGTGGCATGGCTCCCGAAGCTGTCACAGCCACTGCGTGACTTTTGTAGGATTCCTACCCATGCATGTTTGGTGGAGCCAGCCCAATGTCGTGACACCCTTGGTTGGACAGCAGTTGCTGTGCCACGGTCACAGCCCTGTAGCGAAACAACTATCACCTCTAATCTGGAAAACACCGAATGCTCCATTGACCCGATCTGCGTCTGGCCCCGATTGGCTGCGAGGTGCCCGAGATTCCCATTAGCCAGAGGCAGCCAATTTCCAAGAACCCTCGGCAGTATTTTCCTGCCCTGACAAGGGACTACGGTTCCAACAAGCTTAATCATTAGCTTCTCCTTGGGGACTTGAACACCGGCACACACAACACGTTGTAATTTAGTCGGATCATGGCCCCCTCTCCCAATTCCCACCAACCAAAAGTCCGTTATGATGCGCTTTACGTCATGTTTACCTATTTTCTTTACTTTTACGAGTAATGCCTCGCTTGAAACCAGATGGGCTCCCTCGTATTGGGTCACGGTTGCTCGTGAATCGCGCACACCCAGCACCGAGTCGTGTTGGTTCTCAGACATTTTCCACCGCGCACATCCAATTCTTCGATTTTTAAAAATGCAATAATCTCAACCCTCACAACCGCGCGGTTTGGTGCTTTAATTTTTTCAAGTAGAGCATTTTGCATCTGACCCACCACCCACCCTACATCTCAAGAAAATACCCTAGTAGTTTGCAGATACATTCACCACTGTTCGCCGGCCTGTAATGACAGTCTCAAGCATCAAACGCATGGATCGATTCAAATTCCTGTGTTTCATTTCTTGGCTACTGTTTTTGCCCATGAATTTGAAATACAATAACAAGACAATGTCTGTACATTGCCAGTGCATTCGTTTATTACTCCCAAATGTTTGCTCCTGACTCTATTATGGTATTCAGCTAACAAAACAACACGTAGGAGCGCCTTTCAAGGATTAAACATTTATTGGCATTATTCTATATTCATTATTTTCACCACCAGGAATCCTTCATTCGTTTAATATCGCCGCATCAACCTCCCATTGAATGCGCGGTGTTGTCAGGTTGGATTTTGTCACTGGTCCTTGTTTAAGATAGCAGTCGCCTATCGAGTTTGACGAAGCCACCATGCTTTTGTCTGTCCATTGTGGTAGATATGCCACTCCTGCACAGCTGGGCTGCTTGCTCCAAGCATTCCACATTACGCACGTCTCCATGCAGTTGTTAAAACTGCCAGAATACGACCCAACAATGCTGTCAAAGGCTAAATCCATATTGCAATGAATGGTGAATAGTGAGTTTTTTACCGCTGAAAATGAGTGTCAGTATGTTATTTTGATTTAACCACTGTAAAAATCAGTCATGCTTACACTTGGCAAGGTATTCTGCGGTTTTGTTCGTTCCTTCGTATCCCCAACAGCCATTTGTAAGATTAAGAAAACTTGAAGCATACTCTGCATCCTCAAGCTTGGAGGTGGAAGCATTATATTTTTGAGCAAAAATGCCAACGCCAGCTGCTAGACCGACAGTGCTGATGGCAAAGAATGCAGCCGCAATCGACAAAATTACCACCGGTAGAGATACCCCCCAGATTCTCTTCTCCTTTGGGGGACCAAGTGTTGTGCCCATAGACATGAGTTGTGGAGAGTAAGCATAGTCATAAGGCTTGCGAGTTGAAAATAGAGAAAATGCTGCCGATGTGTGAGATGGTGTCGTTTCAGAATATTGAGGGCCGCCGATTGTTTCGTCCAGCTGAGGCAATGTGCTTGTTGCTACCTCGGGTCCATCGTCATACTGCAAACAACGTCAATACCTGCCAACTCTAGCATAACGTGTGCTCGCTTACTCGAGTAGCCATCTCCGCTTCGGTTCCTCTTGGTGTCGTTCGCTGATCAATTACTCAATGAATGCCCACCATCCCAGCAATCGGCACTTGGGTGGGTGGAAAGCCTTTAAAGTACTGAGAAGTAATCGCACTAAGCTACTGAGTCAAATCATTTTCTCTCCAAAAGGTCCTCTGCATTTAAAAGAGCTCAGAAAAAATTGCTAACCGGGATCAACAGCCCTTCATAATCTATTAATAACGGCTTTGGGTGATTCAACAAACATCGAGCGCTGCTAATTGGTGGCGTGTGGTCTCATCGCCACGTCGGGGACGATCTTGGTCCAATCATTGTTTAACTTGGAATGGAGCTACGGTTTGACCCACGTCCTGTCGCGCTAGTCGAGCTGGCGACAAACATGGCTGTGAAATGCTTGAGGAAGGGCATGGGTTTCTACCTGGGCTACCAATGAGCCGTGAAAGAAGAAACGGCCTGCTTGAAATTAACCATTGTGATTGGGTCAATTTTCTGTATGAATATCGAGAAGTATGTAGATGCCTTTTTGTATCAATAGGCTAAGGAGCGAATTGGAGAAGGCTGGCATATCGGGCGGAGTTTTGGAACTTTGGCTTCCCCACTTGGGATTTTGACCGGCGGCACATGAGTATGAATTGGGATTAACGCCATCTTCAGCCGCACTGTAATTACAGGCAATAGCCCTGCAACTGGGCAAAATCAGCCTTACCATGAGGCAGCAAGTGCTCGTGCGCTTCTTCGTTTTGCCAAAGCTCGAGAAGAATGAGGCTATTAAATTGTTGGTTGTCCCCGATAGCAGAAACCTCGATCCAACGTTCGAGGTCGCGTTCAACTAATCATCGCCTGAATCAAATGTTTAACTATGTCGGCACTGTACACATGCTAGAGTCAAGTTTATTCACCCTCTTGGTCGAGCCCATTCGCTTGATAATGCATTTAGCGTAAGGAGCTAGCAAAGCACCTTGTATTTATTTATTTAATCTCATCGAACATGCAGATCCTGGAACATCAGGTCTTTGTGTCTGATACTTTGATAAAAATGTGGTTCAGAAGTCGTTTCCCTCGCAACCCCAAAGTACCATCGCCTGTAGAGTGACAGGTGACGGCAACCATAATAACAGAGAACTACCCGGCGTTTCCCAATCTTGTTGAGGAGTGTATCCATAGCCTGGAAATTTGGGTATTGATTTGATGGACTGTTGTCGCTTAGAACCGCATGAGCGTCTGGTAAGCTTGCTGGATTTTGTGACTCGGCAAGGACTTTTCTCATAGGCAGCGAGTTGAAAAGAAGATCAAAATCAACCATGCCTCAGTCGGTCAATACAAGTGAGTCGCTGGAAAATGAATTATGAATGGTAGGAAAATCCAACAAGGCTCTTTCAATGCTCGTCTGACGCAATTTTCCCCTACCATAGCCCAAGAACAATGATAATGTATTGCTAAATGATAAAGGCAGGTTGCTATTAAATCTCCTGCGCTCAAGTGCAAGCTTAAAAGCCTTGAGTCTTCTGTTCTCGTCAGTGGTGTCGTCGAGGTATACTACGTTCTTACCTTTACGGTGTCTTAGTGCTGTAAGGAGGTCCAGAGAAAAGCGAACCTTCTATATTTGCCACGGGAGGTGTAATGATCTTGTGCTCAGGTGTTGATGTCGCAGAAAAATATTCTTTCCTTAGTTAGAGCACCCAACTATTGAACTTGAGGATTTACATTGTGAGCTACTGTTATTGCAAGGCCCAATAACATCTGCATCTGATGTTGCTAGCTATTGAGGTAGATATTTTTGATAGGTCATAAATAATTATTGAGCGGTAACAATGTAGCGCAAGTAACTACCCCCCAGATGACGACACCATCGAACAAAGTGTGTTTTGCAATCAACCAGAGTTGCCAAAGCCGAGCAGTGTGTACATCGCAGATGTTGCAAACCCCTAATTGACCTTATTGCTGCTAAACCGCTGTCACTAGAAATTATCCTTTTTTTCCGATAAAATCGGTTTGAGGTGGAAGGCTGTGCGAAAACGACTGGAGCATTCGATAGCAATACCCCAATGCCGGTGTCTACTGCAAGATGGCGGCTATCTGAAGAAACAGCAATCGCAACACAAGACCTGCATTTTGGCATGCGATTGTTTGCAACGAAGAAGAATTGCGTACATTTTTTCATCGCCAAAATGTTGCCTCAGAATCTCCTACCGTCATCTAGGGTCTATTTGGGGTAAATCAACTGCCGCCAAATTATGATTCATGAGGAACCACGAATCGGGGCTTTTGTCTGAAATGTCCCATAAACATCCAACATACTTTTCATAAATTTCATATAAATTTGTATAAATGCTAAGCCATTATGAGCTAACAATTGATGTGGAGGATTTGAATATGACCAGGTGATGCTCAGCCAATTCAGAGGGAAATAATACCACCTTCGACCGATGCACATAATACACTATGACAGTGATAGAAATACAATCAGTTTACACTGCCGAATTTGTTGTCTAGATCAGTATACTTTCACATTTGCATAAATGAAAAAAGGTTTATCTCTTATCGCCGATTTATAAACACGCATTCCCTTTTATCCTTTCTAACTTCCTCCACAGGCCTTTGCCTTTGCAAAACAAAGACTATTCAGCTATGAGTAATCGCCTCTCTGCTTATCTTTTGCGCCCCCAAGCTGTTTTAAAAGTCAAATGATGTTTTAAATTGGAAAGTGGATTGACACGACGGAAAAATTACATTAGATGGGATGACACAGCCATGCTGGAGGGATGCGTGAACTGCATGCGCCTAGTGATTTTGTCCAAAACTCAGCCTCCCCGCTCTTTTTCACCTCCGCCTCCTGCCTTACGCAGCTTTAATGCCGCGTGATATCGCGAAGCCGTCAACGTACATAGAATCTCTGTGCCGTTGACGCTCCTCTGTTGGATAAATCCAACGCCTTCTATTCCTTGTATTTTATTTCATTGCGCAAAATAATAACCGTTGCCGTGCTAAGTACGAGGGCAATAAGGCGCAATATTCCCTACATGATAGAGTATAGATGGGCATCGGGTAATTGACAGTTTTCGCATAATTGCCCTTTTTGGTACTTGCCGATTTCCTTGCTCAGCAACCTTGTCAGATTATTTGTTGGCGCAACGAGTAAGCCCAGTCTTACCGCATCAGCAAGCTGTCCAATCAGCTCTTGTACTTTATTTCAACTTGGGTTGAAAAAGTAGACACTGAAAGCGAGCTTAATAATGGACAACACATTCTTCATTTCAAATTTTCAACAGATGTTTGTTGGCAGCATCTGGGCGGGATCGCAATTGTTCAAATTTGATCGGCTCATGTGATAAGCGCTAGTCGTCGTCAAAATTTGTTGCCAATCAACAACGCCTATCGAACAGGGAGGCAAGCGCAAATCCTGCTCCATCGTTGCTGACACGTGTGGGTCCGACGCAGGATTGTTATGCTGCTGCGGAGATGGTACTGAAATGTGCCCCTGTGCGTCATCTACGGTACTGCCTTGGGCTGTGCACCTGTATCCCGGCTAATGAAGCGTCAGCCCATTCTGTTGCTAGTCATGCAACTGACTGCGGCATTGCGTCAGAGAATTGAATGGGTACTTATAACTGATGAATCTGCTGCGAAATCGAGCTGCAAGTTAGCGCCACTCTTTCCCGATTTTCAACATGGCTTCTCTTCTTCAATCGTTTGTTGCAGCTTCAATTGCTATTGGCACACTTGTACAGGCGCACCCCCTCAACCTGTTAATGGAGCGCCAGACTAGCGTTCAGCCAGCCGAAAGCGCCGTTACTGTTGCGGCTGCTGGTACTTATATGCGCACTACGGTTCTCGATGACGGAAGCATCATTGCTGGTTATGAAGGCTCGGATGGTGACGAGACGACCCTTGTGGTCGCGCAGTCTACTAATGGGGGGGACTCTTGGACAGAAATCGGCACTGTGGACCGCGCTTTGCCAGCGGAGAGACAAATAGGAAACGCTTTCCCTCTTGTATTGTCTGATGGAAAAATCATTTACGCGTTCCGCAACCACGACAGGAATTCCACCGGGTCATTTACCTATTACAGGATCACAGTGTGTGTTTCAGAAGATGGTGGCAAGACGTGGACGTTTCTCTCACACATTGAGGAGCGGGCCGCGGACGGAATAAATGGCCTCTGGGAACCGTTTCTGCGCATTGGAAACGATGGCCTCATTCAGGCCTACTACTCGTCAGAAAACAATGAAGATGACCAGGACAACCTCATGAAAACATCCTCCGATGGAGGCGAGACGTGGTCGTCCACGATTTACACCGTCTCTGGGAGTGATGTCAATGCTCGTGATGGAATGGTTGGTGTCGCCAGCAATGGGGAAGATGGAAAGCTTATGTAAAAACCTCTGTCCAAATCCTTAGAATCCGTTTGCTAACCAGCCTAGCTGCGTCTTTGAGAGTACTCAGGATGGTCCTATGTCAATCAAGTACGTCTTGTCGGACGACGATGGGTACACCTGGAACTCACGGGGCCACATTTATACTGCTTCCAATAGCCGAGCGGCTGGAGCTCCGGCCGTGGTCAGCTTGGGTGATACTTTGGTCGTCGATTTTATGACGAATGAGGTTAGTGGCGGCGCTGATGTTGATGGCGGCCAAATGAAGGTAGTCGTCAGCACCAATGGGGGAACATCATGGAGCAGTGACAGCCCGGTTGAAATCTCTGGGGTTGGAACTCATTGGCCTGGAATGCAGGCGATTGATGACAAGACATTCCTCGCCCTTTACTCATTCGATGGCAGCGGCCTTATGAGCCGCAAGTGGGAGATTAACTGATTGAGACTACATAGGGTCATTTAGATATTGTGCTTGCGAGTCATAGAGTATTTTTATGTATTTAATTGATGGAATAATGTAATGGCGTTGGACCATGAGCTTTGTCAAATCCAAGTCACAATAGCGGTGACCAATCTAATAGAGTTTCGGCTCCAACTCCAGCCAGAGTGGGGTAACGCCATTCCCTAAATTTCCCTCAGCAAAGTCTTTTAATCTGAATGGTTACTACTGGCGATTCAAGATATTCTTCATAGTAATTTAGCTATGGATCAAGGCGATATCGAAGCTAGTGTCCAGGCGGCCATCGAAAAGGGCAAGATCAATGGCGCCATCATCTGCGCGACCGATGGTGAAGGTGGTTTTATCTACGAAAAGCCGTTTGGCCATCGCATTCTGCTTTCTGGAGAAAAGAAGCCACACCAAATAGACGATGTCTTGTACCTTGCATCTGCGACCAAAATCTTGGCGACCATTGCTGCGCTGCAGTGCGTTGATGATGGGCTGCTCTCACTGACGGGAGACCTTTCCGAGATAGCACCCGAGCTTGCTGAGAAGCGAGTGCTCAAGGGCTTTGGGAAAGACGGCAGCCCAATTTTCGAACCGCAGGCCCGACCTATCACGCTCGAGATGCTCTTATCACACAGTTCTGGAGCCACCTACGACTTCATCGATTTTCCCGTTTGGGAATGGCGACAAAAGTTTGCTCCCCAATCCAAAAATCCTGCGGATGACCCCAAAATGACGGTCGAGGAAGCTTTCAGTTACCCCCTCGGCTTCCAGCCTGGCTCGGGGTGGCTCTATGGCCCTGGAATGGATTGGGCCGGCCGTATTGTCGAGCGTGTGACGGGCAAGACGCTTGGTGAGCGCATGCATGAGCGTCTTTTTGGCCCGCTTGGCATCACCGATGCCCAATTCTATCCAGTTACTCGAGAGGACCTCCGTGCCCGCCTTGTCGACCTCAATCCCACAGATCCAGGTGCCGTTGGTAAAGCAGTGAGTGGTGGCGGGGGCGATATGAATCTGCGCGGCAAAGGTGATTTTGGTGGCCACGGCCTATTCATGACTGGCTCAGACTTTCTGAAGGTGCTGCGTTCGGTGCTAGCCAACGACGGCAAGATTCTCAAGCCAGAGACAGTTGACACCATGTTTGAGCATCATCTTGGTCCTGAAGCTACCGTGGCTCAACATGCAGCATTGGATGGCCCTGTTGGTCCGTTCTTCGGAGTTGGGACGGCAGCCACGTCTAAGCTTGGTCATGGACTAGGCGGTCTGCTCACTCTTGAGGACACAGATGGTTGGTACGGAGAGCGCACTCTCACTTGGGGCGGTGGTCTTACTTTTGCTTGGTTTATTGATCGCAAGAATGATCTCTGTGGTGTCGGGGCTATCCAGACCAAGATCCCACTTGATTTTTCAACCATTGATAATCTCAAACAGACTTTCAGGCGGGATGTCTACCGCAGGCGTGAAAATTGGAAGAATTCATTATGATGTCCATTAGTCAATAGTCGATCTGAAACCATCAAAGGGGTATATGAAAGCATATCGGGGATAATATTCTTGGCTCAAGCCAGACAGCTACTGGATAAGCAGTGACGACTCAACCATTCATTACATGTGGATGCGTATAGTTTCCATATTTGAATAAACTGAACAATATCTAGTTGGTGGGAAATGCGTATCACTGTAACAAACTTGGTAAAGAACAACTGCACTCAAAGACCAACCCTTCTTCGAACAATTCCCCAAAGAACTGGCAGAATACACCATCAGCCTCTTACTTTCCCTTTGAAAACGAACAAACAGCCCATTTGCCACTCCAGGCCCATTCCCTCTTGCCAGTATCACCGCCTCCTCCTGGGATTTGACGAAGTTTCTCGTCTACGCCTGGTTCCAAGTCCACAACCACATCTGCCTTGCATGTGCGCAAGGTCAATACATTCAGACCAGATTCAGTGCCCAGCGGCCCGATAGCCTTTGTGAAAGGCGTGGTAGGGTCCCAAGCGGCCTGCATTTAAAGAATCAGTGCCCAACTCGCCACATCAAACAGGAATTTATTCTTACATCACCCGTCAACTTTCGGTAGTTGAGATCACCCTTGAAAATAACACACTCGCTCTTCTTGAGATCTTCAAAAAGGGCTGCATCCTCTTCAGGCAGCTTCCAGAAGCTACTTGGGTGCGTCCAGAAATGGTCTGCGCGAATTTCGAGCTTTCCTTGAGCATGGAAATCTTTCCATATTTGAGCCAGAAATGTTAAATGCTCAACCTGGTCATCTGTCAGGGGAGCCTGGATGCCGCTACTCTCATGGGTAGATGCTTCGTAAAAGGGCCTTGGGTCTGATAAAATCTGAACGAGAGCGTCAAAGTCATAGGCTAGGGTATCAGAGACGAACCAAGGAATCAACTTTGGGTGCAGGACAATGTGTGTTGCAATTCCAGAGTGCAACAGGTAGGTAGCCAGGATCAAGTCGACGTACAGCTCAAACCCTGCATTATCCAGGACGATGTCAACTCGGCGCTTCTCTTTGCCCTGGCTTGATGCTTCTTTGAGTGTGTCAAAAACTTCTTTAAGATCATTCACCAAGACATCTTCCTTGTTCTTCCGAGCTTCCGAGCTTTGGAGCTTCTGGATATCCTCATAGGAAATGTTCGTCAACAAGGACAGGTCGGTAGCATTTCCCCACAAACTCATTTCGCACATCTCGTAGAAGAGCTGCTCTTGAGTAATTCCGGTAGAATCCGTGCCAGTTCCATTTGCTGAAAGCCCCTTGGCCAGGGTATGGTACCTCCCGGCAAGCTCTACAACAGCTGCTCTCGACGAGCGAAATGTGCTAATCTTTTGGTCAAAAAAGATGTCGTATGTTTTCCAATGCACCGATGTCTTGAAATAGCTATTCATACGCCTAATCGCCATTGTCAGCCTCCTCCATCGCATCATGGAACGAAGTGAGCAGTGCCCAACACACCTGTAGAGATAGCACTCCCCATACAACCATTCCAGATTGCACCAAGTGAGAGGACCTGATATTTCAAGGTATTGGTTGTAAAGCACAACATCCGGTTCTCCATCATCAACTATTGGACTAAGGGCTTGGTCCGCTTCTATTTCACTTTTTAGCTTGGATATACTTGCAATAATGTCCAACCCCTCGTTCTTTCTGGAAGAGTCTGAAGATTGAGAGATTGATTGCTCTAAATCCTTAATCGCACTGGTCTAAAGTTGTGTGTTCAGTGATTAGTAAAGATTGACAAAAGTCAGCAGTCCTGGCGACTGACCAGAATGATAGCCCAGCGACCATGAGCAGAGACATATGCGAAAGATGTCTTGTCGCTTGTCTGGTAAGGAGGAGCTGTGAGATGTGTCAATTTTCTAACGGGATAACAAAAAATTCACCATGGTTGATTGTATGTACCCATAGTGTTGATCTGCATTGTTGCTTGTTCAGGATGCACTTGGAGAGATGCAGGGATTCAAACTCCAAGGCTCTCAAATTAAGGATCGCTATTTTAGCCGAAAATATTCTCCAGCTCGATGTTTCGCCCTTTGTAGTGGCTCTAGGATCGTAAGAAAGTATTGGGCAAGGAAGTTTAGTCTTATTAATTTCCTATCTACTCGCAATGGAAAGCTGTGACCATTTTATATCTCAACCGCGCAAATCGAGTTGAAACATATTGCGCACGCAGCAATAATGATAAAATGTTTAAACTTGAGTCGGGATCGTCGGCCGGCATCGGGATTACTTTGCTAGCGCGTTGGAGCCACGCGCTTGGCAAAAATGAAGAAACGACCCTGCAGCAAGCCATTCCGCGGTTTTCTTCCGGGCAGTAAATATTCGCCACATGACGATGCTCCTGAGTTCCGGCAGCGACGGACGGGCCGGCGTGATAGACAGGGGGGCGACATGGCCACGCTGTTCCACCGGGGTTGCATTGCATTGTATTGCCCGGCAGTTAGGCCACCTGCATCCTTATCTCCACATGGGGCGTGTTCTCTCAACTCTGTTTACTTAAACGAGCTAGATTTCCGACCCTTTGCTGACGACAGCTCGCAAACGGCCTGGGAAAGCGGCATATCAACACCCCGCAGGATCTGTGCCCATTGCAGCAGCATCCGCGCATCAAGGAGCACCTCGAGCTCGAATCAAAATGGCGAGGAAACATCCTGATAGTGCGTGTCTCCACACCCAACCCTGCCACTCCAGCTAACAGCCCGCGCCTCGGCAGCATGGTACTTGCACAATGCTTAAAGACGAGACGCACTGACTCCAGACCGACCGGCTGACGATTGATTGGAATTTGCAGCGAAACTTGTAGGCGTCGAAAAGTGAAATGTAGCCAAGCCCTGGACACGTTGGATTGTGCATGAGGCTGACAACCGCGAGCAAGGCGATAGAGCAACGCCCAAGTGTCACAATTGCAGCAGATTGCGGCTGCAATGTGACCAACCCGCGGTGGATTACAAATTCATCGTACACATTAACGAGCCAATTACACCACGTGGGTCACTCATCCGAGTTGCCTAGTACTACCAGCTCGTTGCTTACAATCACCACAGCCCCAATGCAGGCCGAGTCTTATCATCATTATTCAGAAACAGGCCTCGCCTCAATTGCGGATGCTGAGCTGCAGCACGCCGCAAAGCTATCACAGCAGGAGCCTCGCGCCGCCATTGACGATCAAACCATTGCCCACTTGTTTTCGCATTATCTAGATACCCTTGCCTCCTGGTATGACCTCAATGATGCAAATGCTACCTTCCGCACTGAGGTTCCCACCCGCGCTCTCGAGTTTCCGCTCTTGTTTCGAGCCATAATCGCTTTTGCCTCCATCCATTGGTCCAAGGCAACAGGTGGCCTACCGCACGTTGCCTTTGCGTTCCATGCAGCTTGCGTCAAGGATCTGCTGAGCGCCCTCGACCAGTTTTCCGACTACCCCGGCGAGCTGCTCGCAGCCTCTGCTCTGTTGCGCTCCTACGAAATACTCAGCGGTGAGGTCCACATTTTTGGGTTGGAATATTTGTGGCCTGGAACAAACCTGACTCTTCGTCGCAGAAAGTATGCAAAACCCGCAGTGCCACCTGTTGGGGGGCTATTCCATCTCGAGTTCCATCCCTATGAACCTATCAGACTGGGGTCTTCCACAAGCCGCTTTCTGGAACTATCTCAGAGAGGAGATTACTGTTGGCCTAGCCTATAGCCGCCCTGTCCGGGTAGCCAAGGAATTCCCAGACATTGAGCGCCTAATAAGGCGGCGAGATGTTGGGGACGACATGAGGGCCAACATGATCACCTATATCTTGGCACGCACCATCAACCTGTATTCAGCCTTTGATGAGATGCACGCAGAGGATAACAATGCCGACCGCCTTAATGATCATTTTAGCGCTTGGAATAGCTTGAGCTCGGTTCTTGAGCTATGGAACAAGCACTTGCCGTCTACCTTTCGCCCCTTCTCTACTGCCCATAAACCCAACAACATTTTCCCATCCGAGTGGATGCTGAAACCATGGTCTGGTAAGATTGAAGCCACTGCACACAAGCGCTGACTCCTTCACTGACTCGGCACGGCTTTTAGTAGGCGCATCACAGTATGCCCGGACAGCCGAGGTGCTCCTCATACTGTGCTCTCCCACTAGATCTCAAAGGGAAGTTGGAAAATCCCTGCTTGATCAGGCGCAGCAGCACGCCTTGCGAGTGTGTGGGCTGGCATGCACAAACGAATACGCAGAAGCTTGGGTCAATAGCTTTGGGCCACTGTCTTTTTGTAAGTAAATTTCCATCTATACAATGCGACTGCACACAGAAATGACAAGAGATACGTAGGTGGCCAATTCTTGACTGAGCGCAGACACCAACTCGCGCTTGAAGCCATGCTGATACGATTTGGTCGCGCAACGGCATGGCCGGTAAATCTAATCGTCAAGGAACTGAAGGAACGTTGGGCCCAGAACCTTCAAGGCTGCATATGATTTCGTACTACATAGATAGCAAGTCCGTCTTTTCGATTTTTCTATCTGCCAAGCCCACCAGAACATTTTGTTCATAGTTATTTCGTCAAACTGGCTACTCTTTCATTAAATAGAGCTTTGGAGCCATAAAGGTCCATGCATATCCCGCCCCTCCAAGGCCTTAGTCACTATCACTACCTGCGCTTGACCCAAATCTGTCATTGTAGAGTCTGTCTATCTCCTCCAGAGTGCGTCCTTGTGATTCGATGACGAAAAGTTGCACCATTAGGGCCATAAGAAAACAGCATCCGCTGAATACATACCCATAGAGGTAATCAATTTTAGCCGTGATAAGGGGCGTGAAGAAGGCCAGCAAAAAGTTCCAGACCCAGTAACAGGCCACAGAAACACCTGAATACAGAGCTCGGCGACGTGCTGGGCAGACGACGACAGCTTCTCCCCAGGAGATTGGCCCCCAGGTGCTTGCAAACCCTGCGATGAAGAGGCAAGTGAGGGCAATCATCACACCACCAGCCACAGGTGTCTCAGATGGATCATCTCGATTGAGCTTGAAGTGGCCAACAGTGGCAAAAACGAGAAAACACCAGGCCATCCACAAGGCGCCGTAAACGAGACATTTTCGATGGCTCAGCTTTTGTGCAAAGTACAGGCCGGGAATAGTGCACATCACATTTACAAGGCCCATAATGACTTGTGTAATGTAGCTGTTGGAAATACCCGTCGAGGCAAAGATCATGGTGCCGTAGTAGAAGAAGAAGTTGGCTCCAGTGAGTTGCTGAAACGTCAAGATTCCGGTGGCCAGCAGAGTGCGAATAATAGAGCCCCTAGAGCAGAACGCATACCACCAGGGTTCGTCTCCGGACGCCTTCTCGGTTTCCAAGCTCCTATTGATGTCGTGCAATTCATTTTGCAAAACAGGATGCTCAGGTGACACTCCAAGAAGGTGGGCCATGACATTCTTTGCTTCCTCGTCCCGTCCCTTGGAAAAGAGATATTTTGGGCTTTCCGGCACAAACATGAGCCCCGCCACAAGTAGCGCGACCCAAATAAAATCAAGGCCCATCGTGATCCTCCAAGCTGCATGAGACTTGATGGTTTCCGTGCCAAGATTAATCAAGGAGGCGATCAATATCCCCATTGTCACTGCCATTTGATAACCGCTGTAAAATTAATTAGCTTAAGGTGAGGAATGATTGAATAGGTACAAGACTTACGATACGACCACGCCTCGGCACTTGGCTGGGGCAGTCTCGCTTGAAGCCATGGGCACAAGCACCGACAGAGCGCCAACACCAATTCCACCTGTCCAACGGCCTAGCGCAACTTGATACCATAGCTTTGTGGATGAAATCTGCACAATAGCACCACACGAGTATACAAGACAGGCCAGCGCAATTGGGGGCTTTCTTCCGAATCGATCTGCAAGGGGGCCAGCAATCAATGCCCCCAGGAGGTTGCCGATACTTAGCTAAACAATGCATTAGTAAAAAGGTCCATTATGCATACGGAGTACTGTAAATATTTACCAAGCCCACAATGAGTCCCGCACGAATCGTCGAGATTGTGTATTCGTCAGTAGCAGAATCATAGTTTCCGAATGACCGTTTAAAGTTATCCATTTCAAGGAATCCTGAAATTTGGCCTGAATTGTATTAGCATTAAAGCATCATGAGAATAAATTTTCACCTGCTCACTTACCAGTGTCATACCCGTAGACTAGGCCCCCCAGGGAGTAAATTACCCCCATGCGGGCCACCCTTGCAGTGATGAATGGAATGCCTGTGGGTTCAATCATTTTGAGCGGCAATTATGAATCAAATCAATCGGTTTAGAAATGATGACCAGAACCACACAGCTTTTTAAACAGAATCCCTTTGTTAGGGAACATTTCGTTGCCAGATGGATGTCTTATTGTTCCTGTCGACCCACCAAATGCAAATAAGCCTTCGGTAAAGCTAAACTCGAACCAGTTAGTTTCCCGACCCGTCACTATGTAAGCTGGCTGGTCTGCGGTGTGCTGCTACACTCGCTGTCGCCGTCGGCGAACGGGTCTCTGCAACGGGTTAGATTAGCGACGAATGTCCCAGTCAGTCACACCACCTATTCCCGTGATGCGAGTCTTACGAGAAAGGAATCTTGACAAAGCAAAAGAGAAAATTGAGGAGAAAATATGCCGTAAAGAGCAATAGCTCGCGGGGATGCCAGTTGTCAGTGAGAGAACCAACAACATTTTCGAATTATTTGAATTCAGCTCATTGCTCGCTTGGCTTCACGAAACCCAATTCACTACTCCTCTTCGGCCCGCCCCTTGCTCCCGCTATCCCCTGTCGATACACATAACGACCAGTATCTCGATAGCATCGCCTTTAGACTTCGCAAAATACTAGCGCCCACCTCAGCATGCCGCGAACAACTCAAAAATCGAAATCCTACCATGGAACGGCCGATTACTTTGATGCCCGACTTGGACGCAGGCCGTCATTAGCGCCCGATCATCTCTCCAGGATCCTGTACGTTCCGAGACACGACAATAATACGACACACCTACCCGTGTACGAAGCGACCGAGTCCTATCACCAGGCAACCAGAAACGCACCAATCGGTTCGAGTCTTTACATTACGCAGCTAGGAATGATGCAAAAACCGCGCGGAGATGGCGTCTGCGATAACGTTGCATATCTGGCCGACCTCAACAAGCTGGACGAGGGCAACCTCCATGTCAACTTGACACGGCGAGCGCTAGGATGCCAGGCGCGAGATGTGAGCCTGTGGGTGGCCGAGCTTGGAAGGGCCTCCAGCAGATTACCCACTAACATGGAACGTGACTAGGACGATGTCCTCCTCGTGCGACGTGACCTCGTCCACGCGGATAGAATCTGACAAGGTCTCGATGGAGATGGATTCGTCGTTTTCAGTCCCTTTGAAAATTCAGGCCAATGAGACAATAGACTGTCCATATTTCACCATCACAAACACGATGAGGGGGCCATCGACACCACTGGAGCTGCAGTGGCAAATTCACCCTGTGAGCGACGGCCCACTGCGCTATACCCTGGTCCAACGCGGCGAGGAGTCCCCGGAAATAGTGAGGGCCATCTATCACCACCTGGGGTGGGGGTCCAGTCTTGCGCTTGCATACAGCGAAGGGGTTCTGCTATCGACGGAGCCGGCGCGAGACGAGGTCGTGGAGCCAATTGTCGTCGCAAGCCTTTTGGGGATGCTTGCGCAGTTGAGAAGACCCGATAACAAGAATGTCCTGCAACGGACAGGAAGCAGGATTGTGCACGCCACAGCTGGGTTACATCGCCTTCACAAATGGCTCACAGGATAAATGTGGCCAACGCTTAGGCCTTGTTCCTGTGGGTACAGCGGCGCAAAATCCAGCACAAGCACGATCTGTGACATAATATCAGACGACTCAATGCACTCGGATAGTTGACGGACTTTCGGGAAACATTCTGCTGCGCTCTGGGTGACAACAAAACAGGCCCTTGAGAATGGTTGGGTAACACCGCAGGCCGCGTCTGAAAGTATAAAAACTGGAGTTGCTAGTGGATATCGGGCTATTGAACTCTAATGCTTCGGTTATCAATTCCTGAACGATAGTACACTGGCGGGACGGCCCGGCCCTGCGTCTTTGAAGTCTAAGCAAGGCCGACCTGGGCGCATTTGATCGTGTATTGTTGCAACAGTCGATACCTAGCTGAATCCACTAGTCGTAAGATGCATTCGTGTGACCAATCAAGGAGTTTGGAATCCACGTAAAGATGGAAAGAGGCGAATGTGTGCGTTGCTATAGTCTGTGCGCAGTTGGCAATTTGGCAGACGAAAGTTACTTTGGCCGCTTTTTGTGGAAGTAATTGACTTGGCAAATGAAATTTAATATGCATGTTACAAAATCTCAAATCAAGATTGTTCTATTCTACTTGTTCTCTGTATAGTCATCCACTTGCTGCTCCGAGAGCTTGAGTCCACCAAGCCACAAAGTCATGCGTTGATACATCAATACCCAGATCTTTCAAGGCCTTGGTGCTCATGTGGCAGTCATATGGCCTTTGAACACTTGCGTTAGGATCATTTCCCTCGGTATTTGCTTCAATAGTCCGAATCGGCAGGTTCATTATTTGGCCAAATACTTGGCAGATTTCGTATTTTGTAAACTTTTCCTCCGATGTGAATTGTAGAACCAGGGGCAATAACGAAGGATCCTCAGTCTTCAAATATTCAACAGTGACATCTGCCATCGTGTCAGTTATGTCAAACCACATCAGCGGCAGGCAGCTTCAAATTACCGTAACAAACTCGTCCGACATCTTCGGTATTGGTCGGATATCGTATGGACCAGTGGTCCATTTTTATCTTTGTTCCATCTTGCACTTTTCGAATTGATTCTGTGAGAACATTGATGGAGCTCTCGGATGGTGTTTCTGCTTCACCATACAGCACTGGAACCCGCAGTACCACGCCCAGGCCTGACTTTCCGGCCTTTTTAAACTCATCAAGGATAGCATATTCGCCATCTAGCTTGGTTTGTCCGTAAAGGTTCGTGGGAGCAGGTTGTGCTTGTGGTTCATACGGAGCATCCCCAGGCTTACCGGGGAAGACATAGTCGGTCGAAATGTACAACAACAAGATACCACGAGCCGCACAGAAGCTAGCCAAATATCTGGAAGCCGCTACATTCAGCTTTCGGACACCATCAGGATTCTTGTCAAAATCGTCAGGGAATCGATTGGCCGCACAATGAATGACGGCCTGGGGCCTAATTGAGAAAGTATCAGTGTTTTTGTCGCGCGCGCAGAAATTTGTTCTTGAGAAGCACTAACTTGACGGTATCCAAAACACCCTCCACTTCCACTGGGTCGCCTAAATCAACCTTGAAAATTGATCGGCCATCGGCTCTAGAGTAACCAGTGCTTTTGACGATCCAATCCGTTTTTCCAAAGCGACGGACAACTTGCCGACCGAGAAAACCCGTAGCACCAGTGATCAAGACAGTTTTTTGAGACATGATGAAGGGTAGTCTTTCTCAATTTCTCTATGCCTAAAACGTGAAAAGGGCCTTGAACGGTATTAATGGCACATGCCGAAAGCACACTACTGCCGGGCTCGCCGATCCTGGTATCTCTATGCCAAGACCAGGGGTTGCGGTGGGTCTCTCCAATGCATCGCCAAGAGATGCATTACGATGGTCTTTCGGGACATCAGATGCGCCTGGGGCCACTGTGGCATTCCAATTGCCATTACCAATCCTTCTGGAGCCGACTGGAGGCACCGACTTGTAAATTCACCCCACTGCGTAACATTGAATCGCTTGCTGCGCATATCTAAAAAATAAAGGAAAATAAAAAAGGCTGCACGAGGTCCATGGCATGATAACGATTATGGTGCTATCCCACGTCGCAATCCGTGAGACCACATGGCAAACCCGTCCGATAAGCTTCGCTCAAGATCCAAATTCAAGACATCCGATATCTCAACGGAAACATTATGCTCCACACCTCCTCTACATTTCCGGATAGTCCAAAGATAGTATTTTGAGGCTACTCTGTTAGTCAGAATCCACCTCCAATTACCAAGCAGATACTTCGATCCAAAATCCCCGACATACCTCATCGCGCCAGTCAAGTTGGCCAAGTTATCTTGAGAATTTTTAAGCGCTTCATCACGTCAAATATTCTAATGATGCAAGACCTCCGTCAAAGTAATTTTGAGTTACACGATTATCCTCCAGTGAGCATGCTGACAATTGCGCACAGCTGTTGTTGAGCCAATACATACTAGTTAATTCGCTCCCTAACCGAAGCTCAGCATACAAAAGTTCGTACGCGTTGGAGTCCCATTGCTATGTAGAGCAACGTTGTAGACTAGTGCCGTCACATATGTCTACGCATTATCTAACATTAATTGCCAAACAAATACTACGCTGCATGTGCGTGTACCCCCGAGCCAATTGATCGAAGCTTTCTTTCGCTGTTCGGATGCAAATTGTTTACGCAGAACCACATAATTCGGGCGGCAGAGCATCTGGCTCGCCGCATATGTCCCGGTCTGAACGGTTCCGCGATCAGGAGTCTAGGATGCTGGAATCGGAATTTGATTGCGACGGACAATCACAACACATGCCATTTGCGAGCCGGCAATACAGTAGACATGGATCAAGTCTAACCAACTCTAAAAATTGGACCCTGCAGCAGTTCACAGCCGACAGTATGTGTGCGTGTGCGGCGATCAAGGCAGAATGCCTGTTCGTGATAGCAACACCCTCCCTCGGCTAGGGTCCACAAGATGCTGATTTGGTTGCATACTCCGGCTATCTCAACCCCCAAAGACGACGCCTGGGAGTATCCAGCATGTGGGATTTACTGATTGCGCCATTGGCCATGCGAGTTCCGCATCCTGTGGAGCAAAGCTACATGTACTGTTTGAGCTCAAGTCGATCGGCAGGTAATTGCCCGCCAAGACATGCCCATCGCAAGTGCAGGGTCTCACAGCGGGCCTCCCACCCTCAAAAATCGAACCGCCTTTTTAGAATACGAGTCAAAGTCTACTCTGTGGGTCCAATCTGGAGTTCTCTCACTCGCATCTTGAAGGCAGCACTCTCACGCCAAAAGTAAATCGGCTAAAACGCTCCCGACATGAGCTCCACTCTCACTTACTCCATGGAGAAAAGACGTTGATTATCCCGATAGATTGATGCAAACCCACAGTCATGCCAGTCGACATTGCAGTACAGCGATCCACTTCAGAACAAGGCAGGGGGCTACCTAGAGCGAACTCGGGGTACTGTGGAACATGGACTCTATTGCAGTGCAAACCAGTTCATGAACAAGTCGTGGGCATCAAAGCACAAGAAGAAAGCTAAGCAAGATCTTGAAATAGAATTGAGAATCTAGAGATAGTATCTAAAGTGCGATCTAAGGAAAGGCTACTCAAGGAAATAAGGGCTTTACTCTATAGAAAAATCCCCCCCGGACCAAGATCGGGACCAGCTTCCGGGGCGTAGCAGTGGCACCCAAGATTCCGCCCGATGTAACTTTAACCCTCAAACCTCCAGGGCTCCTTGCCCATCTCGGCAAGCCGAGCAAGGCCAGCCTCTTGCAGCTTGACACACTCTTCCAAGTCAATGTCGAGCATCTGCAGCACCTCGGCCAGGAGCTTGGCGCCAATGCCGTAGATGGGCTGGGCAATGCAGGGCTTGGCCTTGGAGTTGATGTGGAAGGGCATGTCGGAGCAGAAGTGCATGGCCTCATTGAAGCGGATGCGCAGGTTGACGTCTTTGGCTTCGCCGTGGGCCTCAAGCATGTCGTGGACAATCTTGTCCATCTGGTTGTCCAAGTCGGCGTACAGCTTGACGAGGTGCTTGGGGATGAAGTCGAAGTTGATGGTGGACACGCCATCGCCAACGCTGTAATCCTCGACGTGGCGTCCCTCGTGAAGCAGGTCGTAGCAGCTGTGGTAGCTGTGGGCTAGCTTGCCGAGGTCGTAGAAGATGTCGCAAGCAGGGTACCCGCGGGGATCCACAAGCCAGAACTTGCCACCCTCAATGTCGCAGAGGATGTTCTCAAGGTGGAGATCGGCGTGGATGAATGGGGACACACCATCGGGCTGCAGGCGCTTGACTGCCTCCTGGTCCTGCTCCAGACGCAGGAGCATGGCAGGGATGTTCGGCATGCGCTCGCCATTCACCTCGAGCCAAGGAGACTCAACCAGGGGCATGAAACCAGGGTCCAGATCAGCAGAAATGGCGATTCGCCTCCAGACGCGGTGGAAGTGCAGATCGTGCATATAATCCGCAGGGATAATCTGTCTGTGTCCCAGGTCCGCTTTGCCGTACTCATACTCCAGGACCTTCTCGATCATGCTCGTGGCTTGGGGGAGGGTGACCTCCATGTTCAAGAGCAAGTCTCGCAGGTTAGGGTAGTTTTCGTATTGCGTTCCAAGAGAGACAGTGCCCTTGCTGTCTTCGCCAGCAAACAGCAGCTTGGGGTAGTATTCCTGGAAGTCCTCGGGGAGTGACTGATACATGCGCATCTCATCACGGAGCTTCTTGGCTCCTCGGCCGCTGGCAGTCTTGCCGTAGAATCTCTGGATGCCAGAACCGGCGAACGAGCCACCAATGCGAATAGCGCTGACATCAGAGAACTGGTCAATGTCGTAAGACACAAGCACCTTGCTCTCGACAAGCTGCCTGAAGGCCTCATCAAAAGCACCCTGCTTGTTGAGAGCAAGTTCACTGAAGTCGTCTAGCTTGAGGCGGGCAGCAATCAGCTGGTTCTGCTGGGGGCTGTCCCACACAGTGAAAGCGGAAGATAGACGAGTAGTGCTGAGGGTCAGACGTCGGATGGCCGAGTTGCGAAGCGTCTGGTGGCCATCGATGTAGATGACTTCAGTCTGACTTCCCTTGGCATCAGAAAGCGCAGGAGGGCCAGACTCCCGATCCCACTCAATGATTGTCAGACCATACTTGGTCAAAACATCACAGAGCTCAGTGTTGGGGGCCTGTGAGTTGGAAGTGCGGACGACGGCCAACATCTTGAATATGTGGAGGATGCTCTTTTTATGTGATGAATGTAGAAGATGATCTGTAACCAAGGTCAAGAAAACTGAAGCTGGTGTTATCTAATGTCTCTCTCAAAACCAAACAGCGCCATCAGGTCCCTTTTATATACATACAACTCTCGCTTTTCTGCGCTTGCCGCGAGGAAAGATACAATACGCCGCTCTCAACATACAGTATGAAGACAACTTGAGTCGTTAGAGTCCGGAGGGTTCGGTGCGTGAGAGAACACACGGGTGGGTCTATTGCCTGAGATACTGCTACGTGACAATCTTCCCTGCTTCTCAATGCGATCCCTCTCCAATCCCCACCAAGGCCCCTCCACCCCTCCCCCTCTCAGTCTGCAGTGTCCCTTGGTATGCAAGATTGCAGCATCCCGGTCGCTGAATGCCTGCCGAGTGCATCGCATTGCATGGCTAGTTTGTTTCCATCAAGGGTCCATTTCCTGCTCGGCTGCACCCTGGGGTGTAACAAGGACGATTGTTGACAACCAGGAAGCTGTCAGCGGCACCTTGCCTTCGGATTCCCGGTAGGATCAAAGTCTATAATGTATCATTGCGCAATTAATCAATCTCTATTTCCGTCCTCTATCCGACGGAGTCAATAGTGCCCAGCATGGTCGTGGCGCGGGTAGATACGCGAGCCAATTACACCTAAACTACATGTCCACGGCCATGATTTTGTGACAGGCTTGTGTGGGCCAGTGCTTGTATACTTCCGGCATTGATCATTTAGCGGTTGCGCGAGACGGGCCGAAGCGTCGGTGGAGCCAGTGTAAAACTTATCGACAGAGGCGAAAACTTGACACTGCCCCTGCCAACAATGCGACTTTGCCTATCATTGCTCAGTATTAAACTTTCAAAGTACATGGTGGTGGTATTCAACAGTTTGTAACAGAATCTTTGCTGATACGACTTGACAGCTTCAATGCCACGCGGCATTACGTTATGCTACGCCTCTCTGCCCGTGATTGACCTGTGATAGGTTCAAGACTATGATCCAGGATATTTTACCTGTTTATTCGCAAAAGAGGACCCTCAGGTATAGTCCAAACTCTATTTTCTTCTCTCAAACATGCACCTGTAGGCAGCCATGTTGTACTCCTCGGTCCAAAGATAGCCGCTCCAAGTGCTTACTTGGCAGGATCACCGCCTCGCAGACTCTTAGCGAATCACCACTCCACTTGGAGCCACGCCCTGAGGGAAATCATGTTGTTATGACAGAATCGACCCATCAGCCTCGATAGGGAGTGTCTCGGTGGGAGATTCACATGAACTAACTGAAGCGGACAAGTCGGACTTCGGCGGTTGACGGATTTATCGCATCGTCACAATTCACTTTTTCAATCCCTACTAATGTGATTTTTTTCCGGTACTAATACGAGCCACCTCCAACAGAATGTGATGGGAAGGTGGGTTTCTTTCGGGTAGTATCTACGAGTTATCGCCACGAGAGAGATAACTTCTTTATCATTTCTGCTCAGTGAGAAGGGGTGTGTCCCATCCACAGTGTAGATGACTCCAGGTGGGCCTTGATTAAAATCCGGGCTCGGCGAATTTCTTTCCCAGAAAGAAAAAGATTGAAGGAATGAAGAGATTTCATGAGAAGCATCCAGGTAAATGTCACATTGTATTCATGATTTTGCAGTTCAATTGAGTCCCCCGGATCTGAGCTTCCTATGGAGTGTCATGTCTTTCAATTTATGCTCTCCAACGTCATCCTCGGCCTGGACAATGTTGAATTAAAAGGCATAACATTACTCTCCTCAGCCTATGCATCTACGCACTATCTATGTCTATGAATGCAACATTATTCGCTAACGCCGCCGTTCAAAGAACAAACGCACTAAACAGCAACAAGACCAAAGATGGATGCCGACTCAAGCTAAGTGTAGAAGCTATCGATGTTGCAGAACACGCAAGTGCGTCATTGTTGAATGATTTGATTCACGACTCGTATTGTAATGTCAATTCTCAATTTCTCCCATGTCCAAGTGTTTTTCCGACCGAGATTTGTAGAATTCAATGCAGAAGTGAAATACAGGCCCCGAATTCGTCAAAATCGAACATGAATGTAAAACTCTCCCCGAATCAATAAACAGTCCGTTCAAATATCTGGTGGCACCCGTCTAATAATTCTTGCAAAATTATCCGTGTCCCTGATTTCAATGTCTTCTTGGTAAACACAGTGACATGGCAATACGGCCTAGGTTTTGGCCCATCCATTCCCGCTGTCCCAAAAGGCGTATGCCCACATTTTGAAACAATTTTTCAAAAGAGCGGTTTCATCTGGCGCCTCTGTGATGAATATTTATAACAGATAATATTGTACAAATCTTATCCTATAAATCCAGATGTGGAGCGAGGTAGCCCGGTTGGGAAAGTCAGATCTCAATTTCAAAGACTGTATGCATATACTACGGCACCAGAACCAATCACTCGGCCGCAGTGGTGACAAGATTGTCCTGCTCCTAGTGGGATAGCTATACAGTAAATACCAAACAGGGTATTTTAGGGGCACATCATCTGTTAAATGGCTCTAGAAAGCAGCAAATTTTCTGCGGGGTTTTGTCGAAAGCGCAACAGAGTTCTTAATGGCCAATCATACAAAGTAGGATGGTGATCTACGCAGTCTCAGAGAAAACTATTCGTGCCTCAATTATGCGGCACGTGTCGTATAAATAGATACCCGCTCATGAATCGGTAGCACCAACACTCGTTTGTTAGCCCCAACCCGGACTCCACATCTTGTTGGATCCGAGAATGCCAAGCTTCAAACCAACAGCATCTTCCTACCTCTCGCTTAATTAAGACAAGTGTATTAAAGTGGGTGGAACTCGGCAGAATCTCAGCGCCACGCGATCCAATGGGATCAAAGTGAACCAACCAACGCAATTATATCACTTCAGTTGGTTCACCCTGGTATGCTCATCACAAGGTCGAAGTGATTTTGGTGTTGGCTCAGTCCGGTCACAACTAGGTATTTCCGCTAAATTTATCACTTGTTGGTAGAGTTGAATGATCTCGCGGTAGTACAAGATGGTCACAGCCCTCCTTCAGCTCATGCTCGAACTTTCATTCACACTTTCGTCCACCTTTCAACATCTTAGTGTCCATATTTTCGAGTTTTCGATCAACATTTCCCCATTTCCATACAAGTCCATCTATCTTGCAGCAGGTGGTAGTTTCAATCACTGCCTGATTCTTCGACAAACTCTCAGTGCCACAGTTTTGTCGCATTCGGTCCCTTCTTCAAATGCGACCTGGATTTCTAGTCAGTTTGCCAACTCATAAAACTCCCATTCTACCACGAGCAAAACCCATGGCCATTAACGCAAACCTCCCAAGGTATGAGGTTATTGTTGTTGGTGCTGGAATTGCAGGATGTGCTGTTGCAAAGGCCTTAGCAGACCAAGGGCGACAGGTGCTCGTTATAGAGAGACACTTGTCGGGGCCTGATCGTATTGCCGGAGAGCTTCTCCAACCCGGTGGTGTGCTGGCACTCAGCCAACTTGGGCTGCACGAGTGCATCCAGGATATTGAAGCCGTACCAGTGACGGGATATCATATTTTTTGGAAAGGCGAGCAAGAGGCATCATTTGGATTCGGCCCATTGCCCGGAGAAGCTGAAAGCAATACTCGTTATGGGAAAAGTTTTCATCACGGCCGCTTTGTTGGAAAGTTACGCCAGAGAATCATGAGAGAAAAGAGAATAAATCTCATTCAGGGAAATGTAGTCGATCTCATCAGAGATGGTAAATCCAGTAAAGTGATTGGAGTGGCGTGTGGTGATGGCAAGTGTACAAAGGTGAGTCAACCAAAATGCCTGCAGGAGTTGTGCGTGGTGTCTGACCAACCCCAGTATGGTGGAGATTTAATCATACTTGCCGATGGAGCCACTTCAAACTTTCGCTCTCAAGTTTCAGCTTATAAACCTATCTCACGATCCAGATTCTGGGGTTTGGAGCTCACCGATGCTGATATTCCTTTCCACAACTATGCACATGGAATCCTCGGGCACAGGCATCCGGTGCTGATTTATCAGATCAGTGAACGCAAAACCAGGTTACTCATTGACATTACGGACGATACATATCATTTGTTAGGTGACAAATCCCAAGACATACGCTCACACATCTTGGCTTCGGTACTGCCCATACTGCCGGCGAAACTTCATTCGAGTTTTCGCGACGCAGTTGAGAAGAGCAGACTTCGCAGCATTCCCAACAGATGCATGCCGTCGTCTCGAACTCAGACGGCAGGACTTGTTGTTTTGGGTGACACTTTAAACATGCGACACCCCTTGACTGGAGGAGGGATGACGGTTGCGTTAAAAGATGCCATCTTGATGGCAGATCTACTCGCTCCACACAAGGTTCCACTGCTCACAGACTGCAACCTAGTCTTGCGTCAAATGAATACGTTTCATTGGCAGCGAAAAAGATATGCAGCGTCCATAAATATTCTCGCGCAGGCTCTGTACCTGCTGTTCGCTACCAAAGGTGAGATTTCTGTGCGAATATACCGAAACCTACTTGAAGATGCACTCTAACAAAATCAGGCAATGGACTTGAAATCATGCAAAAGGGTTTTGTGAGCTACATCCAAAAAGGAGAGGAAAATTTTGCAGAACCTGTCGGCATAATGGGTGGTTATATTGAGAGCCCGGTTCGGCTCTTTTACCATTTTGCTTACATCGCACTGTTCAGCATTTACCTTCACATCTACGAGTCGGGGCTAAAGCTATTTCCACTAGCAATATTGCAGTCGTGGGCCGTCCTTTTAAGTGCGCTAAAAATAATACTACCCTCCCTACTAGACGAATTGAGAGGTTGAAGAATAGTAGTGGTTCTGACGGGATGATGGGTGGCGTCATGGTGTCGCGTGACTTCAGCCACATGTCCATGATTGCATTGGCGAAGAGGCCCAATGCAACCAATTAAACACCACAGTTGATGAAGATTGTGTTTATATCTTTTAGAAAAAAATCTCCTGTTATTTATTTTCAAATAAAAACCGGACATGAAGCTCATCATTTATTGAATTAAGCACGATTGACTCGTCTGGGAGAAGGAATCGATAGCTGTGATCCAAATAGCATATCTACCCTATATCTAGGCGTCATTCCTGGAGAGGGAGCTCAGGGTTAATTTGGTACTTTAATTGGCGATGCAGCCCATATAATATCGCTTGATACACATTGGCGTGGGTGAATCTCGGTCCTTTGACAGAAAATGAAGATGGTGTTGATGAAGATGCCCTCCTACAGTGATTGGACCAACGGTCGGGATGGCGAATTCGCCCTTGCATGAAAGGTTGGATGACTAAGCTCGCATTCGTTTACAATCTAGTATTCGGGTTCGATGGCCCGCAATTAAAAAACAAGCATTGGCCAATGGGAGAGCTCCATCTCAACAATCCTGGATCAAATGGGCCCTGTTTAGGCTAGTGCAATCTCCCTCGTCAATTTCCGGCCGACACCGCCTTGTTGTCATTGGGGCCGGAGATTGGACTGTGGATCGGCCATGACACGCTTCGCGTCGAGCTCGGGGTTGTCGGGGCGCACCAGTTATTTTGTTGGCCTTCAAAAGCTGTGTCGTCACACGGTCGCACCCATCTTATCAATCGTTGTGCTCTTGTCCAGGGCAATTCTTGCATGATCTTCCTGCACGAATGGTGAAGCCAACTGCCCTCCGTCCATCATCACCTGTCATTGAGTTTCTGCCGCCGTCCGCCGAGTGAAGCCGCCGCCATGGACACCATTCTCGAGGCCGCCGACTACCTCCTTTTCGACTCGGCCTACGCCAAAGTCTTCCCTCCGCCCCCTTTCCCCAGCAATGTGACGAGCACCTCGCCCGTCGAGTTCTTCCCCGTCTTCGCCGAGTCCGCCGTGCCTCGCGAGAACCTCTACCGCCAATGCTTCTCCCTCTTCCTCATTGCGGCATTTGGCGCCGCCGCCATCTACTTTGTGTCGGCTAGCCTGTCTTACCGCTTCATCTTTGATCGCCGCCTGGAGCACCACCCCCGTTTCCTGGAAAACCAGATCCGGAAGGAAATCACATGCTCCATGATTGCCATTCCCTTCATCTCCGTCATGACCCTGCCCTTCTTCATTGGCGAGGTGCGAGGCCACAGCTTGCTGTACACGAATTTCGAGGAGTACGGCTGGACGTGGATGGTTATTTCCATTGTGCTGTACATGATTTTCAACGACATTGGTATTTACTGGATCCACCGACTGGAGCACCACCCCAGCATCTACAAGTATGTCCACAAGCCTCACCACAAATGGCTCGGTAAGTCGCAAATTTTTTGACCCTTCGCTCTCGTTATGTTTGGAAAATCTAACAATCCCAGTTCCTACCCCATGGGCCGCCATTGCTTTCCACCCGCTTGACGGATATCTCCAGTCGCTGCCCTACCAGTAAGTCATAAAAATTGGCTCAATTTAGGCCATCGACTGACCAATCCATAGCGTCTTTGTCTTCATTTGCCCTATGCAAAAGTATCTGTACATGGTCCTATTTGTCATGGTTCAGATCTGGACCATTCTCATTCACGATGGTGACATGATCACCGGCCACTGGCTTGAAAAGTACATCAACAGCCCTGCTCACCACACTCTTCACCACTTGTACTTCACCTGCAACTATGGCCAGTACTTTACCTGGGCCGACAGCTACTGGGACTCCCACAAGGCTCCTTGCCCCGAGCTTGACCCTATTCACGATGCTCTCAAGGTCATGAAGCAGAAGGGCCTGGTCGATGATGAGGGTAACCCCATCACCAAGTCAAAAGACGAATAATCAATGAGTTGAGACGGCGGTCTGGACCGCTACCGAGCCACATGACAATTCTTCCCTAGTCGCCTATTAATGCGTATACATACGGCTCTCGGCTTTGAAAACTAGCCTTTCATTCGATTCCAGTTTTCTTTTACGAATCCCATGGAGACACGTGCCTGTCTACCATCTCAGCGGCGCCAAATCCTTAAGAGAAGCCGTGGACTTTTGGCAGGATCCGCCATTGAGGGATATTTTTTACAACTTCGAGTACATCATGCGGATAATTAGGAGCTTATAATTTTAGTGACACTGCCTTGATCGGCTTCGATTCCGATATTCGAGAGCTCATGGCAATTTTGGTTGGATTCACGATTGTACATGATTATAGAAAAGTTAGATTGATTAGGTAGCTTAGTTGGAGCTTCTCGGTATGACTCAACTAGCTTTCAGCCACCTTCCTAATCGAGCAAGGTTGGAGACCTCGTGAGGGGATAATTCAAGATACATAAACGCATGGATTTCATTCAACCTCGTGATGTTGCAAACAAGACAGGCTCAATATGAGTGGCCCAACTATTCGCCCAGCGACAATTGCGGACAAGGATGCAATCTTTGGTGTGCATTACGAGGCCTTGAAGATCTATCATGGATTTTACGCAGCCTTTTACACATCGCATCCCAAGGAATTCATGAAGGTTTTGACAGAGAGGGCGTTGAAGAATCCCGAACACAATTTCTTGGTTGCCGAACTTGAAGGGCTCGTTGTAGGCTTCATCCGATATACCATCAACGAGGCGGTGAGTCCGGTGACACCACCACCCGCGGACACGGTTCAAAACAATGGGATTAAGGAGGCCGAAGAAAATCAGCAGAAACCGCCCCCGGTGGTAGCAACAAAAGATCATCTCAAAGACTTGTGGGAACGCTTTAGTGCCAGGGAAGCCGAGATGGATGCATGCAAGGAGAAGGCAATCAAAGGACAGCGACATTACTGTGGGTTTTCATCCAAGTGCTGCCATGCTTTGCCAATACTTACGTGAGTTTTAGCTGTTTGGCATCTGATGATCCACCCAAATCACCAAAGAAAAGGCGTAGGAAAGAGACTTCTTCAAAGCGTGACAGACAAAGCCGATGCTGAAAGGGTGCCGACGATGATTGTATCCTCCGCCGAATCATATGGGCTATACTCGAAAGCGGGATTCGAAGACCTTGGCGAGTGGACTATTGACAATGAGTATTGGGCGCGACAGGTTGTGGAGTATGAGAGGAGCATCGGTATGATTCAAAATGAAGGCTTGGTATCCCAGTATGAGGGCGTAACAGAAGCGGAGGCTTGCATGATTCGACAGCCTATTCGGTAATTTCGCACAGCAGTCTTTTTCGCCTTTGAAGCAAAGGAAATGTGCACATGGATTTGTATTAGCTGACTACGCTACAATTATCTAGTTCGGTTCATGTACCTGGTTACCTGCCACTATCTAAATTAACTGACTTGCATCCTGATGCAGCGTCAAATTATACCTCCATATTAAGTTAGATATAACCGGAGGGGCGATCCATTTATCCCCATCTCAGTGTGCCCTGAACTTTACGCCATGCCATTATAGGCTAGCAAGGTCGAGACAAACCAACCTGCATTAGTTACGACATTCTTGGTTGCGAGGGCCTTGATTCTTGAGGCGAGATTGGCCGCAGTGTTGATGTTCTCGAGATCCTTGAGGTAGAGAGCGAGGCCGGCAACGTGAGGGCTAGCCATACTGGTGCCTGTCATGACGGCTGTTGCACTCGTGCTGGAAATTCCGAGGCTAAGGATGTTGACTCCAGGCGCGTAGATTGCAACATTGCTTCCAGTGTTGGAGAAGGAAGGGCGGGCATTGTTCTGGTCGATGGCACCGACGGCGAATGCGTTAGCCGCAGAAGCCGGAGAGTAAAAGCTCGCGTCGAACCCATCGTTTCCAGAGGCGACAACAACTAGGATGCCAGAGTTGTATGCGGCGTCAACGGCCGCGTTGAAGGCTGTCGATTTTCCGCTTCCCATGGAGACGTTGATGATAGACTTTGCTGTGCGGCCAGGTGTATTGGTGATGTTTGAAACTGCCCACACAATACCATCGATAATGACATCGGTTGTTGTCTGAATCATGAGCTCGGTCAGTTTGGGGGGACACGGATTGGATGCCTTCGCTAATGGGACTGACCAAATCTCCGCCGGACACCTTGACCGACATAATGTTTGCCTGCTTGGCAACTCCATACGTCTTAGAGGCAATTGTTCCGGCAACATGAGTGCCGTGACCCAGAGTATCGGTGTTGGGGCTATTCTTGACGGCGTTGTATCCGAAGTAGGCGCGTCCTTCAAAGTCGTTGTGAGCAGTGTAAACACCCGTATCAACTACATAGGCCCAGTAGTTGTTGAGCGTAGAGGTTCGCTTGTAAACATAGTCGGTTGAACCGGTCTTTCGGTGAGATATGGAGCCAAGACCCCACGGAGCGCCCGTTTGAGTGATGGTGGTGGTCTAGTAAATCTTGACGTCCTGAACCGGCTCGATGGCGAGGATCTAAGTAAATGTGGTAAGTAATTTTGCCGAATGATCCACACCGTGTACACTATTTCCATTCAACGGCTGCGGCTTACCTCAGCCTGTGTGAGTATTTCCGCAAGAGTGGAAAGATCAAATTGACCCGAATATCCCTGAAAACCCGATGACCATGTTTTCTCGATCGCCTGGTCAGCAATTGTGCTCTCATTTATGAGTTTCTCAACAAAGTCGATATGTTGGAGAAAATCGGGCAGATCAAGGCCGGGCTTCAAGGTGATGATGAATTTTCCAGGAGCAGCGCTACTGCTAGGAATGTCCAAGAACGGAAAGGATGTCGCCGCCGAAATCACAATCGGTGTGAATAGCAACAGAAGAGGGAGTCTTGGCAACGGGTTGAAGAAGCGCATGATGAAGAATTAAAAGGTGATTCTTAATGTGGCGAAAAAATGGGAACTCCTGTCCGTTACCTCTAAAAAGGCCTTTGCTTGTTGGCGAGAGAGGTTGCTTTTTCCAAGGGGCGAATGGCTGATGGTGGGAGAGGAAATGGTTGTAGAGGGGCATTCGATTCCATTTTATATCTCTGGTCCCGAGGGCTTTCCTGTTCATTATTTTACTATCGTGAGGGTTTTCACACCCCCAACCACCCTCTTCCATTCCCCGACTTTTGGATCGGAAATCGGATGTGGATTTTACTCTTTTAATCCCTGCTCGCAAAGGAATGTGGGCTGATGGAGAGCAAACCAGTTTTAACGTTTTTTAACCAATTTAGGTTGGTTCTGCCAAATGCTCAATTGAGAAATCACTGCTTAAATAGGTGGGATATCGAGATGCTATTTAGGTTGTGCTGTTGGTTCGGATTAGAAACTAGGCGTGGCGCATCGCTGTGAATCTATTTGGTATGAATGATGTCCAATTGAATCTCCCTTCCCTCAAGTAAATGCGTTGCTGATTGATTTGAAGATTTGCTTGCGCAAGCGATGTCCTGTTACGTTCATTGGACCAGCTCTAACATGGTCTCACATTCGTCGTGGCCGAAAAACGGTACCGGTTTATTAGCCACCATTTGTCTCATTTGAACCCCTTCCAATTGATTGTTTGCAGATGTTTCTCATGCATGAATCCGTGCACCAATTTTGCCCATGTTTTGGGATAAGGTTCTCCATGTTGCCAGCAATGCGGAATCGGTCTTAAGAGCATACATTCTTGGCTCCCTGATAGGAGTGCTTGTAGCAAACTCAATTGGAAACCTCTAGCTCCGTGGCCGTGGATCTCTTGATGACTGGTCAGTAATGTCTCACGGCAGTACTTGCCGCGCCTCGCCAACCTTAATCTCGGAGATATTGCGGAATGCTCCGGCTTTTCTCCCAATTCAACCTTTTCAGGTAAACTTTGAGCGCTTTGAGGCGACGCCACCATCGGATCTATCGGTTTGCTCCCCGATACAAAGATTGTCTGCACGAATTTACGCCCACATCAAGTCCAATGTGACGCACAACAAGATGCCACCAGATAATGTGAGAGAAACTGGTGAACAAATGACTTGGAAGAAATATGTATAAAGACCGAGGTAGCTCTTGCGAAAGTACCCACAGTGTTCAAACCACTCAGGCAATTCAAGATAAAGACGTAAAGCCAAAATAAACCAATACAGCCATGAAATAGACATTACGCTAACAACTTTAACCATGAAATCACCGCGAGGGGTCCATTGCACTAGTGCCGCGCGCATTTGAAAAAACGGATGGGAGATAATGGAACACCAGATACTCAGTACTGTGATCCGAATGAAGGGTTAGGTATGCACAGGTATCATCATCACGTCATTTAGAGTATCCCTACAAACCTTGTATTATTGGTGTTTGAATCCATGCCAAGAGTTTGCAGGCAGATAGAGATTCGGCGCAGCCCTACCATAGCATTTCGACATTCGAGTAGTCCTAACGCTCCCACCGAATCGCCACGCGGTTCAAAAAGCTTGGCGTTGGTCAATGCTTGTTTTTGGATGTTCCAAATCTAATGCCCACCAACACCTTCACTGGGGACAACTGCAAGCTGTGCCCATGCTAGAATTATTAGTTAAACTGCAAAATTGTAGGTCTATGCCCTATTTTCATGGGGCACAGTAAGGTCATATGCGTGTTCTGGAGCTTTGGGTTTTGCCAGTTTGGTGGATGAGCAAGGCACCCACACACGAGCAGCTACCCTACAGATATTCTTGAAGACGCAAGGGGTGAGGCTGGTAAAAGAAAATGAACAGGAAAGAGACTTAGAACCTGCAAAAGGGATAAATAACATCAATTATAAGTAAAGAAAAAAGGCCACACTATAATTATGGGCAAAATACTAAGAAAGAAAGACATTTTGGGCCAAATGTCACCTTAAGATCTTGTAGGATATGGCTCTCAGGTCTTGGAACTCAGAAGAAGTTGAACGGTGATTAGGGATTTCGAATATGTAAAGACCAACAATTTATAATGCAAGGTCCCTCTACTAGCAGCACCCCACTACAGCGAGGTTTAAGTTGTCTGGCCTGCTCTTTGCTCCCTCAAACCGCAATAAAGTACACGCAGGAAACACATTTGTTTAGAGATACCCCATAACATTCTGCCCCATATAAAATAAATCATTATGAATCATGCATGAATTGACCTTGAGACTGTATATTATCAGTCCTGTCTTGCAGAGATGGCCTGCCAAAGATTTCAATTGCGACAATATCCATCTGCACATGTGCATACGTGGGCGACAAACTCGACACCCCGGACTTTCTGGCAAGGCACTCGTTTTGGTCTAATTAGACATCTGCACACAGTCGAGCAGATCAAGTTAGTCTTCTGACTATTAATCAGAAAATTATTCCTGCACCTGTGGAGTTCAATGGTGCAACTTGGCGGCTTGGGGTCAGCGCTGCGACACTCTCTGAGCTGTTGGTTCTCGACAATGATGTCTTGCTTGTTTCCTCAATAGTTGAGGGATGATTCATAAAATCAACCAAGTATGTACCTCAGCATGCTTCTGTTTCCTCTATATAAAGAATAATTCGACAGAGTCCGGGCTTTTTTGCCTTGATTTGTCCTTGAACCCCTTGCAGGTCGATTGATGAAGGCAAGGGCCAGTTCCGCAGCCCTGCTTCGTGATGATCTGAATTAACCATCTAAGAACCTCGGGAAAATATTGGATTCTGTAGCCGATCAATAGGCTTTTGCGGGGCTTTATTGTCTTATGATTATGCTAGGAACAGGCTACCCCATTGTTACTATGGACCCACGAGCTCTTCTTGCGGTCATGCGGGTTGGCTGTGGAGAATCGAGAACTGGAATACTCTAGCTTATCTTGGAGCAAAACGAACGGGCCCCGGGGATTATGCTTCGATTTTGCCCCTTAGCAACTTTGCTCTTAATACATAATGAACTTCAATCCTGCTCATTTCTTTGACTCAATAGCAATTTGTTGATATCCACTCTCTCACGATGTCAAACCAGAAAGAAAGAGGCGCAAAGATTGTTGGAGCGGCTTTGGCTGAAGTCCTCCTACGGACGGACAGATGGTGGTTTCAGCAGTCTCACCTACTCAAGCTGAACCTGCTTCTGCTCATCCCCATTCTCTCCAGTTCAGTGTCTGGGTATGATGGTAAGAACGACGGCAACTTCTTATCCCTGGTGGCAATTGTGCACCTGAAGCTGATATTGACATCACCATCTAGGCTCTCTGATGAACGGTCTCCAAGCTCTCAACCAATGGAAGGATGATTTTGGTCATCCAACCGGTTCAACTCTTGGCTTCGTCAACTTGTCTCAATCCATCGGTTCGATCGCGTCTCTACCATTTTTGAACACACTCGCAGACAGGCTCGGCCGTAAGCCAATGCTGCTGTTTTGTATTTTTGGTACCTGCCTTGCATCGGGAATCCAGGCTGGTGCCGTCAATTATGCCATGTTTATTGTATCGCGGGTTCTTGTTGGAATTTTAGCCATGTTTTTGGTACAACCGAGTGCTATGCTGATTGCTGAGCTGGCGTATCCAACACACCGTGGGAAGTACACTTCGGCTTCTTTTACCATGTATTATCTGGATCTCGCTCCGTTTTTTTTTTAAATTCTTTTTTTTTAAATTCTTTTTTTTTTAAATTATTTTTTTTTAAAAAAAAAACTGGAGCGAGATGAAAATAAAAGCTCACTCTTTCACAACACGTGCGATCATCACTTCGTGGACCACTTTTGACACACAAGACTACAAAGGCGCCATAACATGGCGCATCCCTTCAATAATCCAAGGTGCAATCCCCATCGTTCAACTCATGTTTCTCTTGCTGCTCTCGGAATCTCCCTGATGGCTCGTGGCCAAGGGACGTACAAGCGAAGCCCATGCAATCCTCTCTCGTTTACATGACCCCACGGAGGGTAGCCCTCTTGCGGCTCGTGAGATGGCGGAGATTGTGGAGTCGATTGAAAGTGAAAGAGAAGCTGGGGATGTTGGCTGGGCCACGCTCGTCTCAACCCCGGGAAACCAACGGCGAACTCTTATTGCCTGCATCGTCGGCACCTTTGCTCAATGGAACGGCGTTTCTATAGTATGGTATTATTTTCCGCTTGTTCTAAGCTCTGTTGGTATCACCGGTACGTTTCATCAATGGTGCGTTGCAAATCTTCAACATTATTGCAGCTTTGGCCGCGGCATTTCTTGTCGATCGACTGGGACGTCGCACTCTCTCCCTTGGTTGACCATTGGAATGCTTCTCAGTTATATTGTTTGGACAGCCTGTTCTGCGGTGACGACTGAAACGGGGAACAGGACGACGGGGATCGTGGTGGTCGTGTGCGTCTTTGTCATTTTCTTCCATTACAACATTGCATGGACCCCTCTGCTTTACAGCTATCCAACCGAAATATTCACGTACTCGCTGCGAGCCAAGGGATTGGCTGTTGGGTTCTTCTTCAACTTGAGTGCCCTGGTCATTGCATCCTTTGTCAACCTCATAGGGATTGAGAATGAGAGCTGGAAGCATTACATTGTGTTTTGTTGCTTATTGGTTCTTATTCTTGGGTTGGTGTACTTCCTATTCCCGGAAACAAGGGGTCACAACTTGGAAGAAATTGCGGTTATTTTTGATGGTCCAAGTGCAGAAAATTCTCAGTCTGCGGATAAACGCAAGGAGGACACGCGGGCGGAACACGATGAGAGTGCATAAAGTGTCGATCATGTTAATACTGGTTTGAGATTTTGACTTCCTATCATTTCGCTTCAACTTTCTTCCGAGATTACAATGCAAGACATTCTCTTTCTTTCATTTTCATTTTCTCTTTCACCAACCGGCCACATGGTGGTGTAGCCTTGTTGCAACATGAGATAAGCAGCCACCCGCGATACGTTTGGTATGGTATTCCCGTATTTGCATCAAAGGTCTCGTGGAATCCTTTTTAAATCATACCATGGCGGCACGGAATAACCTTGCAGAAACCTGCAGTCAATAACAAATCATGGCCAGCGACCGGCTGAAGGCTGATTTGATGGATCCGCCTTCGTTCCCAACATCATGGCCAGAGATTATATGACAGGACTACATAATCGCAGTGAATTATTTTGCCATTCAGTGCTATGACTTGCACTATTGATCAAACGATTAGCCGATTTCTATGCGCGGTAGAATATACGTACTACACCAAAGCCATCAAAACTGGTCGAGACACATCTGAGGGATGGGCAACAGAATTGTTGGTAGTCAGGATTCGCTCTGCAACGTGCTCCGACGGAAGAACAGCGGTCGGTCGCAGTTAAGGCAACAGGGACGCACTATAGCTCAATGTTCAGCACAGGTCTATGACGAGCGGCAAGTCCACAATATTACCTTGCCGGTGCCTCCCAGCGGAATTCCCAGAACGGAATTCGATGTGGCATTGCATATGAAGGGCGAGCAGCAAGTAGTCGCAGACAAGGAATGTAAAAAGCCAAGCAAACCTGTGCCGCAGGCCTCTTCTGATGCGGTACATTTGGCCGATCCAGACCCGGTTAGAGGAGTTGCGGCAGCAATTGCTGTGCTTGCAGTAAGAATGAGACTAAGAAAGTTCTTCATGATGGAAATTTTGTGTCAGGAGAGGTTAAGATTGTTTGAACAGAATGACCTGGAGCAATGTTGCCTGGGTTTTATGCGATTTCGATAGCCAACATGTTGTAGTAAAATAAGAAGTAGCAGGCCTGCGTGTCCCAGCTTGCCCCTGTCGCAACATTCCAGTCAACCTTCACTCGTACTGCTTGGTAGTTCAACTTTCAAGCCCCAAGCGAGTATAAATGTGCCAATGGGCCGATAGGCGCTGTAGTGGTCGCAAACTCAAAGCCTATGGCTGTTTTTGCTAACGACCTGGGAGGTTCTAGGGCATCCATTACCAGTCTCGAATTTCAACCGATCCGAAATGCCCTTCACTCATGTTAAAGTTCACCAATGAGAATGCTTCGCCGTCAAAGATGGGCCCTGGGGTGGAATGGCGCCAAGAATTCCAGCCATGGTATTTTTGCTTGGCAAAATGAAAGAATAAAGTTTACCAAGTATTGAGTTTCTCACATGCGCCTTGCTAAAAACACGCAGTAGTGGCAAAGAACGGCCTCGACCATGATCAACTTTCAGCTGATGCGTGGAGTCTTGTAGACAGGGCTCACACTACTTCGCTGGTTAAACTTCTAGACGTGCACGAGAACAATGAGTTTCGGATCATAGAACCTAGCTACCCGAACATTGCCTGCTTCTTTGGAAATGAAACGAGAGTGTCGGAACTGGTGAGAGTCGTCTGTCGCTTATAAATGTGCAAGCATTCATCTCGCAAAATCCGGACACCACCAACCGTGAGCATTAACAATAAAGGAATAGGCGATTGACTAAGATTGTTGGAATTATTTCTATTTCAATTTGACGCATATGGCGTATTTACTATAGTGGAACAGGAGTGATATCCAAATAACCAATCCAACTAGTATAAGTCGTTGGTTTGATCCCAATAGCCAGCAAGTCAAGCAGGAACAGGAAAGTTGTGCCTGCGAAGCACGGTTAGGAATTTATCGCGATCTATAACCGTTATTAGCAGTCGCAATCAGATTTGGCGGGCAGATTTCAAGGACTTGACATTGACTCACCTTCTTTAGTTGCAAACTCAATCTTGGTGCTTTTCAATTGTAGTTGAAGCTTTGTCAACAAAAGCTTAGGAGATATCGGGAATCCGGGATATCTTCCCAGGGGGTCATTTGGTTCGCTCTTTGGGCCCGAAGGCTCTAGCACACCTCCACGAAAGTCTTTCCCAGGGAGCTGTTTCAATATCAAATGCCTATCGCTGTTTATAGATTTCTCAGCTCTCCATGCTGATGAACCGATATCAACCACGATGCAAACCCGGTCCCCGGTGTCTTTCATTGTCCACAGTGCTAGCTTCCAGACGTTTTCTTTGTTTCTGGTTTGCATGCCAGGATGGGTGGTTGACGTTGGCAATTTTCGATACCGGCGATTGTACTCATCTGGAAGCACTTGCTTCCATACCTGAAGTTTACCCTCTCCAAAATGTAGTTTTTTCTTCTCAAATATGGAACCACTTTTCTTCACAGAACAAGTCAAGAACCGTATTTCTGTCCCACTGAGAGGATGATTGGAGAGGACCGGGACAATCCTCTGGTATGTCATGACCTCGACAAACTTCAAGAATTCATCGAGATGAGTAAACCGGAAAGTCACACCCGCGTGCAGATTTTCAAACCGACAAGCAAAGATGCCCCGGAGGCTATATTCTGAGTCGTAAAAGGCCAGAGGCACAAGAGAAACGAACCTGATTCTCGTCTTCTCGCATCTGACAAGTTGATTGTCAAGTGTTATCTCTTCTTCCACATCTCCTTGGCGAACTCGATGGAGCTGGTCCCGATATATGTACAGTCTGGCAGGAAACTGCTTGGATACGTGGAAGCTATAGAATGTATGCCAGTCATTAAGCCCACAATCGACCAGCTCTTGATCACGAGCACATTTTAGTTGGGCGAGGCATGATGTGGTTTTTGGTCGATCGATGGGATTTATGCTCAACATTGTACGCAGCGTCCCGATAACGCTGTGCATCCTCGGATCCAGACCCTTGTCCATTTGCTTCAACATAAACGTGACCACTGGCCGAAGTGTTATATTTTTATCATCATCAATTTGCCAAAAGGCGGCATTGGCTCCGTTATTACGAAGCGTCTCGAATGAACGCGATTGACTATGATTCAGCGTTAAGAAGACAAGTACCTGCATCAATACACAGGCCATGGACCATATGTCATATGAAGGTCTGAGGTATTTTGCTGGTTGCCTCCTTTCGGTAGTCTTTTCCGGTGGTGCATAATTATCGGTTCCAGGTCGGTTTGCTGCAGCCTGACCAAAGTCGGCGAGAAGCAAGGTACCAAAGTCCTTGTCATGGGGACTGTCAGATTTCCGAAGAAGGATATTTGCAGGTTTGATGTCGAAATGTCCATGACAGTTTAGTTGGTTGGTGTCTATGGCGTTGTGGAACACGGCGAGGGCCTCGAATACTCCTATCATGGCCTTCCAGAGCGGCTTGTCAAGAGGATGAGTGTGGGAGTCTGATGACGCGGCGGAGTTTAATGGTGAAAGTATGGAGCCAAGATCTTCTTTATATCGAGGAAACACGAGCTCAATATATTTGAAATCTTCATCCTCTCTTTGGAACGAAAACAAGGCGTGCGGAATATTTCGATGGTCTTCTTGGTCCAGCTTCATGCCAATCTCTGCCTCTCTTATGGCGCATTTCAGCTGTTCTTCCTCATGAAGCCTGTACTTGTAGACTTTTCGGAATAGTTCTAAATCCTATAGCACTGTTAGAGGCTTTACATGCATGGTTATCGCAGCGTCCCGTGGCATGGCATACCTCAAGGCCCCTCAAGTGAGAATAGCCTAACTCAATCTTGGATGAATAGAAGGAGAGACTAAGCTTACTCCTGTTCGGATCCGGTACAATCAACTGTTGCAGAATAAATGGCAAGTTTTGGCCTGTCCGATTTTCAACATTATTTGCTTTTTGCAGAGTTGGTATGTTCAAAACATTGGCCCAAACAGTGGTGGCATCCCGGAAAGCAGTTTCCAGGCAGGAATCGCACAGCTGCCACGCCTGGAGGGTGTCACTGTCTTCAAAGCTGTCGTGATCTTTCGAAAAGGCATGAGGGCATGGGACAGATCGAGGTGATTTGAATTGCTTAAAGAGAGAAGGGGGGAGCGATTTGTGCCGATCTAGTGGGTTGCTCAAGGCCGAAAGTAGTCCTTTAGAGTCTGGCTTGCATAGCACATTAAGAGCAAACAAACAGCCGGAGAAAATCAACACGCATATCCCTTTGAGTTCATCGTCTTGAAAGATGCCGGGGTTGGACGTCCAACGACGGAAGCGCTGTCCCTCCCAATCATTTTCGTTTCCACATAAAATGCAGGTACAAAAAAGCGAGCTGGCCTCCTTTTCAATGAATGCCCTCAGCTTTTGCACCGTGGGTAACAATCGCGGGAGCTGGTCAATTGTTTTTTCATCTTCCGACCGTTTCATGCCCTTGCGTACGGTGTCTGCGGCAAGGGCATTGCGCAACGCGAAGTTGTTGCAATTTTTGTTCCTGCTGCGCTGACAAAAGAGCCTGGTGGCCACCTCGCCTCTGAGATCAGACATGCGGCCTCTCAGTCGGTGTTGGCGTGGACATGGTCTCTCTGCAGCGAGTTGATCGGTGTTGAAGCTCGGATCGTGTGTGGACCGTGGAGACAAGAGGCAAGCCAAGCTATGGGCAGGATAAGGACATGCAACCGCTACGACCAGTGAACGATTTGAGCAGGTGTCCTGCCATTGAAGGAGTCAGTTGAGAGCACATCAGCAACGGGCGGGGGAGGCCTGTGGCAAATACGACACACACTACAGGGATAGCAATGCAGGGGCTGTGCCTTGCAGCGCGCGGCCTATCGATTCATTGAGGCTTATCGCAACTAATGTTGCACCGAGGACACTTGAGCCGACGCCACATGCTTGGCCCTCCAATGATTCATCGAGCGGGCCGAGAAGACGACATGGGTAGTGCTCAGCTGTGCAGCGCCTCCTGCAGCCTCGCTGAAGTCTCACTATTTTGCGCAACCAGAGCGCACCAACGAGCTCAAAGCGCGAGGCATGCCGTCAGCCGTCCTGCTGACCTTGGAAGTCGGCGGCTATTTTGGCACCGTCTTATCAGTTCCCCTGCACCACGCCAGCCCCAGCTAGCCATGTCTGCCCTGGGCTTGTGCGAGTCTGCCCAGTCTAACGTGTCGGGATGCAATGTGATGCTGCAGCCAGGACGCCTTGCAGTTGCCTAGACGCTTGAAAATGGTTCGCGTCTAGGTCGCGCCACAGCCTGGCCCCCAAGGGCGAAGCCGGCCAGAAGAGCATCTTGAAATGGCCAGCCTGCTGCCCGATGCCATTGGAGACCTTTTCTCTAGCGAGTTGACGACTGGTTCCCACGTCGCCATGGATGGACTGTCAGTATCACGGCAACAGAGTGGCTCTAGCCGCGACGAAACGCGATCGTCTGGGGACAACAAATCAACCCCGACTTCCACAACTACAGCTCCACCACAAGAAGCTGATGCTCCACCCCGGCAACCATCGGAAGAATTCAGGCGGTTTCGCGATGAGTTCGATGGCGTTAATCTCCCGCCCGACCCAAGAGTCGAAGGTCCGCGTATTTTGAACGAGTATGATGTGGCGTCATTAATCATCAATAAAATGATTGGAACGGGCATCTTCACAGGGCCGTTTACCGTCCTTGCCTACACTAGAAGCAAGCAGCAAGTTGTTGGACTGTGGATTCTCGGATTCTCCTACACCATTTTGAGGTGCGACTCACTCCTGGCTGGTCTCCTGCACAATCATTAACGTTCCTTGAAGCATGTTTATGTATCTAGAGTATGCGCGAAAACTCCCTTTTACCGGCGGCGAACTTGTATACGTACGTAACGACGCCAGGAAAGCAAACATGGCAGTGGGGGATTGACGCTAACTCGACAACAATAGCTGGATGATCTATTGCCGAAAAAGCGCCTGTGGGCTTACACATTGTATGCATTCTACTTTGTCTTTGTCTACACAACATGCACAAATGCCATGCAATTTGGCAAGCAGGTGCTATTGGCCTCTGCGAGCAACCCCCAAATGGACGGGGAGCAACTGGATAAACGGCTGGTTCGGTTTCTTGCCATTGCCATTACCACGGCCGTTTGTATGCTCCTCTACGTCTCTGACCAAAAAAGCCGCCTGGTCAATCGAGCAACAGCTTTGGCAAAACTTCTACTGCTCGTGGTGGTGTCTGGCTTCGGGGTGGCGTATCTATGTCGGAACGGCGCCAATATGAACGACTGGGGCCACCAGGGCGAGAGCAACAAGGGCGAGTCCAAGTATATCGATGGTTTTGCCAACCCCAGCTGGGTTCCTGCCTTCATCACCGTGCTCTTCAGTTTCCACGGCTGGGAAAACGCCACTCTTGTGAGTGTTACTCCCGTAATTTGACGCAATGTTGCTAACCAAGGAACAGGTGGCTGGAGAAATTCCCTCGTTCTACGTTCTGAGGAAGGGCTTCATGTGGGCCGTTGTTATAGTTGGGTTCTTGTATCTCCTCGTCGTCTGCATTTTTGTAAGAAACTTTGGCCCAGCTCAGCTTGCCTAAAACAGGTCTGGATCGCTAACGAGCTGACAGTGTCTGGCGTTCGATTGGAGTTGGAACTCGCCGGGCAATACAATACTCGAGAATTTTACTGCTGCTGTTAGTCAGGCCGGCTAAGAATCCTTTGAACCGAGAAAGCTAAATCTCTTGTAGTATTTCAGCACTGGGCTTGAGAAAGGAAACTTCTCAAATGCCGCTGCAGTCGCCACGGCCGTTATTATCGCCATATCAGCTGTCGGCAGCATGCTTAGCGTTGCGTATACAGGCGTTAGAGGTTAGTGCAGAGTATTCGGCAGATGAAGCAGCACATTCAACTAAGAAACGAGTAGTTAAACAATCGATCGGTTGGGCAGGAATATTACCATGGTCTTGGTATTGGAGCCGCTCAGGCCCTTTGCGACCAAAGTTTGGCTGGCGCCGTGTTAACCCCCAAATGCGCGAGGTTGCCCTGCTCTTAGACGAGGATGCTCTTACCCACCCAGGCTCCCCCGAAGGTGGTATTGTGATGCACTGGATTGTGACCGTCTTTTACGTGTGTATCACAGCTACAGAAAAGAATCTCGACAAAGCCATCGAATTTTCGGGGAATCTGCTGGTATACGGGCATTTCTTTATCGAAGGTAAGCACTGTTTCTACTAATAATCGTCGGCGACAGCTAACATCTTGGCAAAGGATTTGTGGCGGTCGGATTCATTTGGTTCGATCCTTATCATGCAAACTTTATACAATACGGGTTTCCTGCAGAACACTGGCTGGACATTGATGATCGGAATCCCCCGCGCTGGATGAGACAGTTGCACGACAATGGAATTGGCCTGATGCAATGGGTAAGTAAGGGGAGAGGTCAAACAGTTCTGGGCCTCACAGTTCTCGCTTTTAGTATTGCTGTTGTCGTCGTTGATTTATTTAGGCCGCAAGGTCGCGTCTCTGTGGCCATCATGGTGGGAATTCTCAGCTTGGCTTGGGTCTATTGGGTGCTGTTTGTTCGATTCCAGTCTGCGGCCCACATATACGACTGGTTTGGATACAGTCTGCGCAAGGGCGTTCACGGCAAGAATGATTGTGATGATGCATCACGGCGTTGTTACTGGTGTGCCAGTCTTCCCGAATCAGCCGGCCATCGTCATCCACATGACAGTTACAAGGACTTCAATGAGGTCGTGCTGAAAGATGCAGGGGACAATGGCTTCTCGCTTCGTGCGAGGATTGCGTATGCTATCTTTGGCAATGGTGATCGGGACGACCTTTCCATAGACGTTCGATCGGAGCTTATACGGGCGCGGCGACGTGGTATTGTAGCTCAAGATGGGGCTGTTGGGTCAGCTACTTGATAAAAGACTAGCTAGAAAAAGTAGATTAAATTGATCACGCGGATTGAGGCGCATGTGATAGGTGAATCAGGCTGTTAGATAGGTTGCCGTTTGCAGGGCTGCCTTAGTTAGGCAAAGAGGCAGCAAGAGGCAGCCTGTTGTGACTAACGGATTACGCGGCATAGCCGGTCATATTTACAGGCCTGATTTTTCCCTCCTCGAGCCTGCGTCATTTTCCATATTATGCACCCTTGCCCAAGCTTTTAGAGACCAAAATCCACTCCCCCGCCCAAACATGACGCAAAGAAGACCCAGCACCTTCATCAACCAAGATGATTCCTGGGTGTTCACAGACATAAGCAATTATGCCGACCGGGATGAAATTGATGATTACATGAAGGAAATCTACCCAGTAACGTTTGAAAAGCGACGGAATAGATATGTCCAAAACTACAAGATTGAGGTATGAAGCTGAGACCAGGAACGAAGGATGCGCATTGCTCACTGGAATAGACATTTCCAAACGGCGATCACCGGGTCTGGGCCCCTACAGCCCTATCAGATGTCGGTACCTGAGTCTTGCTTTACCACTCTGTACTAACAAGCTGCAGGATGTCAAGAGACGGCTAGAAGACATGAACAATGACACGGGCAATCGATACTCATAAGGCATAGTTGTCTGGCAAAGGGGCACAGCAGAACGGGGCATGGGGCTGTTTCGAGTTTTGGCTGGTGATGGTGAGTAGTGAGCAAGCCACAAAAGCGGCCGGGCGCGTGGGATGATTTATGCACAGCCGACCATGGCTCCGAATGGCACACACCAGTCCGCTCCCTGTCGCATGACGTGATGTGAAGGGCAGGAAAGGATCGGTAAAGATAGATGAAGGTGTTTACGGTAGCAGGATTGATTCTCTTGAAAATATATTCGTATCCTCATATCGACCATCACGTAATTTGGTGCAGACACAGCAGCCGCCAAGGCGTGGCATACCGTCCAAATGGCGCCCGCAAAACGCCCTCCAGTCAGCCCAATCGCCATAGCCATGTAGGCACACAGGTCAGAGCCCGCTCCAGGCGCCGCCATCTTTGCCACACTGGCTGTCGCGCTTGCCAAGTTCGTATAAGTACCACGGCTTTCCAGGCTGAGCACCCATTGAGTCATCTTCCAAACCAGACGCTGAGTCTGGACACACCACTCTTAGTCGGCCATTTGTTGCTATCTTGACCAACGACGATGATTAATCCGGCCACTTTCCCGAAAAAGACGCCATTCTCCGACGTCTCGTCTCTGATGGCCTGGGATCTGAGTGAGAATCTTCCATCGCGCCCGCAGAGACAGCCATGGCTGACCAATTTAGATCCATGGCGAGACGCACCATTCAATACGACAAAAAAGCAGAAAAAAGAAGATTTGTCTTCATTCTTGTAAGTATTGCGCGAAAAAGAATTTGCCTTCGTACATTAACATGCATCCTAGGTCTGAGAATTTGACACATGCTTTATTGTTAGTTTCGCGGCATCTGTCAAATTGAATGACTTCGCTCATATTCGCAGCATTATCCCTCAAAAGCACTCGCGTAGTACACTTGGGATCACACCCGAATTTTTTGACCTGGTCACTTCTTCTTTGAAAACATTTTCACCTTTTAAGAAAGTGATTTCTACTTTTGTTCGAGATACCTTGTCAGATTACTACCTCGGACAGTCGGCAGCCTACTTCAGCCCTCCTCCAATCTTCGGAGTTACCAATCAGAGTGAGTATTTTGACAATCCTGTATCAAAATAATGGAAGTTAACAGCCTCAGAATTCGAGTTTTGCTGCCTACTGAAATTTGTCGCTGAAAATAAGCGCAAACCTGGGCCAGCTCAGGGAGCTGTTGCTTATAGTGATGTCCACCAATGGTCGTTGAGACAACAGGCAGTATATCACTCTTACGAACCCCATACCTCGCATGCTCAGAGGACCGTCCTGGTAAATCCATCTGACGAGCTATGGACGTCCATAAAAAATGCCCACCAATCCACCACGACACCGAACACAGACCAGAAATGGTCAACTCTACCAACTGTGATAGTTGAGAGCCTCTCGGAAAATTGGGCGACGTATATTTCAAGTCTTCACAGGGCCGTAGAACAACTGGTCCGTGTGCCACTCTCGCTTTCTTTCCTTGGCCTTCGTATCACTGACAATCCTGGTAGAAACGAGATGCCACTGCCACGCATTATGACAGACCCGATGTTGGTGAAGCCAATGAAAAGAGCCTACAGTATGGGCTTGATCTCACGGACAAGCTTCAACATGTCTCTCACGCTCTAGATTCCAACATTGTCACCTTGAGGGCAATGGACCAAGAAGTAGAGAAGAGCCTATCATCAGTGGCCGAAATCAGCGGGTTTTCACACAGCGTACACAGTGTGATACGAGAAATCGAATTCGAAAAAGGCCAAGTCGAGCTCATAACGAACAGGCTACAAACGGTTCTCGAAACGGTGCGTTTCTGTAATCCCTTGGAGTTTATACATGATCTATGCTCATATCATCGTCATCAGGTTCGAGACCTCCTCAATCTGCGGGGCACACATAGTATGGAGCAAATGACTTCCCGAACCATCTTGGAAGCCCGCACCATGCGGATTATAGCTTTTGTCACACTGGCTTTCTTACCTCCAACCTTTATTGCGGTATGCTGTTGGCTAATGTATTCACCATTTGGGAGCAGCGCTAACAGGCTGTAGGGTTTCCTAGACATGGGGTACATTGATATCAAGAGTTCGAATGGAGGGTTTGAGCTAGACTCACAACCAGGCCTCGTATTCTACTTTGCCATTACAATACCGGTTGTGGTAGCCGTCATTGGTAGTTATATGTACTGGGATCGTCGGCATAAGTACAAAGCTAAACATCGGGAGGAGCTCGTGGTTTGATTGGAGGACCAAATAACTGCTGGGAGCGAGGCTTTGGAACACAAAAATATGATACCTGTCGTTAGGGTCTGTACTGCATCGCAGCCAGGGTAGATTCGAATCTCTTCAATCGTTGCTTTCTTATTGTCTTCTAGTCTAGCTACCTAATCATGCGGGGTTTTGGTATTGATGCTAGGTCATGTGACTAGGCTAGTCCTTTGAACCCTGACGCAGCCGCTGTTGCGGCTGCAACGTAATTGCCCGAGTTGACCATGTTCCAACAATACCAAACAAATAGAGTTTTACGTACTATTAGTCTATTATACAAAGGAATCAGAATACGAGAATTCTAATAGCACGAAATAAATGCGCTAAAATAGGGATGCCTAGTATTGGATGATATTAGATTGAATAAGCGGTCTGAAAGTCTACGTTCAAATCCTCGTAGATCTCAGCTCGATGGCTTCAAAAGTAATCATCTGAAGGTAAGTAGTCTATCAACAGGCCCATCTTTCTGAGTCGGCAGGATTTATACCAACCTTGCTAATTGAAAAGAGAGACAGGATGAGTATATTTGTACATTAAAGGAACCCAATTCCACAATAATGGCTATGGCAATTCACAAGGTCATATTTGATTTGTGAACCTCAATGCACCTCAGCATATAATAGAGTCGCGTGGTCATTTGTTTTTTGAGATGCACATTCTTGTACAAAAATAAAAAGTGTATTGCGATAACTGGTACCGGCAGAGCGAACGATGGATCTGAGCGTGTGAGAATTGAGAATGGCATCCAGTGCCATATGCCTGATTTGGAACATTTCTTGCAAGGGTGCATGCGGAGTTCACTGTTGCAGGGGCACAATACGTGTATTCTCACGGCAATACTCTTTCATAGCAAACAGCAAAATCTGTGGCCCATGTTGGTCAACGTCTGCGGGCGTCCTCGCTCTAGAGTGTGCTGCACCCATCCACTTGCAAGTCAATACCCTGTATCCTCGCCACGCTATCGATGCGGATTTAATTGCCCCTCCCCCCCGCTTGGACTTCAGCCTCAATTCTTACAGCCTGGGTGTCACTCTGACGCGCGTCAACGTGAGATTCGGGAATGAGCCAAGGTCTAGCACGAGCACGCGGCTGAATCTGTCACGGTAACAGCGCCAACGGAAGGAAGCGGGAGAAAAAACATATGGCTCGGTTTTTTTTTTCAATGTCTCGCGATCGCCCGAGTGTGAATCTTTGGTTTTGGGGCAGCAAAACTGTGATGGGCGTAGTGCAAATATTCCAGAAGATGTCCAATTGGCGAATCTACTCCGCGAGTGGGGAATATCATCAGTCTCTAGAAAGCCGATCAACGAATTTATCACCGCTTTAGAACCGATAATCCGAAAAAGAACAATCTACTTGCATCTGAGAACTATCAGAGGACCGTAGTTGGAATCGCAGAGGTATCCCAATTGGGAACACTCCGTATGGAGTCGTCCAGTGGATTCAACGCGGCGACAGGGATTCGGCTCCATGGACTGGGATATTTATCGGTCAGCCTTCTGGGCCTTTTAAAACAAATCCCCAGAATTGTTCATTACGCGTTTTTGCGGTGGCACGTTCCACTTATTAGACAAATGATATGGCGCGTTGGTGAGAAGCGCTGCTTTGAGGCCTGCTGGCCGTTGAATTGGTGTACGGTGGATTAAAATGACAAGGCATTCTCGTTCAACAATCAGCGGGCCAATGAGCTTTGCAACGCTGCACTCTGCACGTTGCATGGGGCCGTTTTCATCTGGTATTCGAACTAATGCGGAAGGGGTTGATATGACTTCGCAGATGAGGAATTCTACCTCACCTCTAGAAACGTGGTGTCTAGACTAATTGTGTTGATTTGATGCTGGAAGCTCCGAGCTAGCGGAATGATTTGATCGCCGATCCAAAGTTGGAATAAGGATGAAAAAGAATTCCGTGGGCGACAAAGATCAAAATATAAAAACCCTGTTCTTTGGGACTGCGGGTACAACACCCTAGTTGCATGTGGAGTCACTGGGCTGAAATCGTAGGTTGCTTAGGTTCTCCCATCTCAAATGGAAAAAGGATCGTATCAGTTGATAATATCGTCGATTCTCAGAATCACGCATTCCGATTGTAGCATGAATAATCAAATATTTCGTGCTTGCCATTAGACTATTCGATATCACTCTGCACTGCTGGTTCTGAGGCTGTGTGGATATTCATTAAAATTGTGATGGCGAACGTGCCTCGCCACGAGGGGATCGGGGATGTTATCATTGGGGATGACACTAACAGCATTCAGATGGATCCAGGGTGGAGACGCCGAGGAACATACCCCTGAGACATCCACAGTAAAACGCGGACAAGTTTGACATCCCAAGGCTTGAGGAATATAAATCTCCCCCCATACTCGGCGCATGGTATTGTGGACTGCAAGACATCTACATACTCCATGGAACATGTGTTGTTCAGTCTTGGCCTCTTTCTACAGCCACCATGTACACCCCTCTCGTATTCATAGGCTTGATTGCTGCTTTCGTTTACGACGTGCATGCCAGTGACGACAACGCTTTCAGCGTGCCTGGCACAGCTGGTACCGACAAGGACTATGCTGACGACCCAGTATACCAAGTTGGGGACAGCGTCACCTTCAAATGGACAACTGAATACAGCAAAGTGGGAATCCTGTTATGGCAGCAGTATCCTAACTTGGACGCGAGCAATTCTATTTCACTCCTTTGTACGCAAACCCTAACAACCATGCAAGTTGCTATAAGCTGACTCGAAATTATAGCCGACTCATCATCGACGGCCTTGACTTGGAAGGTTTCCCGTGACTGGCTGTCTGATGTTGATGATGACCAAGTCGCTGTTGCTTATCTGGCACTGTACGAGTCCGGATCAACCGATTATGCCGTGATTAGCCACTACATTAACATCACAGCAGCCGACTCTTCATCTTCATCAGCAGCAGCATCAACAAGCACAGCCGAGTCGACTCAAGCCGAAACGCAGACGGTCGAGAATGACTCTACATCAACTGCGGATGCCACGACTGTCGCCTCCGCCGAGACCACGGCCGCTGCTGTGTCGACCAGTATCGTAACCACGGACGCAGCCGGCGGCGTGACTACAATCATAATGACAGCAGCCGCCGCCACATCAGCGGCTTCTTCCTCGACTTCCACATCTACCGGTTCCGGGTCTTCGAGCTCCTCCTTTTCTACTGGAAAGATTGTGGGTGTCGTGGTGGGATCCCTCGCCGGTGCTCTCTCGGCCCTTGGAGGCGGTGGATATGCATATCGTCGAAAGAGACGCGCTCGAAAGGCGGCACAAGAAGCAAATTTCAAGATGCAACAGCAGAGTACCCAAAGCACCCAGATTCACATCTCTCAGTCTGCTCCTCCTGCACCCTCGCCGTCGCCTCCAGCCCCTCCAGCAGGTGGATATTCAACTGGACAGCAGAATGTCATGCCTGACCACGAAAAGGCAGCCTATACTTCCGCCCACACTCCCGTATACCAGTCGGCGCAATCACCTGCATACAGTGAGCCACCAGCCCAATACCCAGCAGCCCAATATCCGCCAGTCCAACAACAGCCGCCGCAACAGCAGCAGCAACCACCACAATGGACCTACTCTCCCGGTCAAAACCAGCTTGCGTATGCACCTCCGCATTAGAATAGCCCTCCTGAAAGTAACACGCCTGAGCTTCCGAGTCAAAATTATCAGCGAAACAACGGTCATGGCAATGGAGGAGCGTATGAAGCGCCTTAGCAGAATATCGAAGGGGATGTCTTGGACTTCGAAGTAGTTGTTAGTTCATTGTACTTGTAACCATTATAAATATAAATATTTAAATACAATCCATATTATCACACTGTCAAGTGTGGGACGGCGCTTGTTGAGAGGGTGGTTTATGTCGGAACACCGCACTTATCAAAGAGATTGGATTGGTGAAACCCACAATCACATGCACGTCTCTCACACCGATATGGGCGTCTGTAATTATAATCCTTGATCAAATGTTGCTCGATGCCTTGCTTTCTATCGTAAATTCCAAAGACTGAGTAGATACCCTCCAAGAGTGCATGATATCCTTTGCCTCACAGCAGTAAAATCTGATCTCGTGGTGTACAGTATATTAAAGGCCAGTCGATATACAAGAAGCATAGTGCCTGTAATTATATGTCCAGAGATGATTTTAGCAGGGTTAGGCCTAGTGCTGTCGAACGCTGTGGTTGCTGCAGTCCTTGAGACATCAACAGTTGTCGTGGCGATGATGGCAGTGGCTGCAACACTGAAAGGATGACGCAGAGTTGCATACATTTACTAGGGCTCCTTTACAAAAAATACAGCTGTACCCTAGTACCGACCAAAGTTGCATTTGTTTCCGGGCAGATTAGGGTCTAAACTGTTAACCGTGGCTCGCAAATTATCTATTGCAAAGTACACACTGTTATTTGGAGGATCGGCAATTCATCTTGGGACATCAGTTGAGACGACGCTTTGACAGAACAAGAGCAATCTCATGACCCTAGCTTCAAACTGGTTGGGGTTAAAGTTTGACCAGCGCACAGGGCGTAGCCAGATTCGAAGCCAGTTCATATGGATTGGGAAAGGCACGGGCGAAGCCCTGCTTCGGCGCCGAAATTGGCCCCATGACTTGGCTGAGCTGTCACAAAAGAGGGGAAACGCGGGTGCAGGTGCCAAGTGAATGAACCATGATGAATGGGTCGAGTGCCGAGACCAGGGATGCGACAGCTTGAGATGCGGCATAGGCCTTATCTTATCAATTGCTTGGTGGTCAGGGCACAAAAAGGTTTATGTTTGTTTCCAATTTTTGTTTTATTTATCATCTAGAGGGTATATATCTTGGTCAGAATGTAGGATGACCGCCTAATTTCACGTAGCAGCTGAGCAATCCATGCCCAGAAGCTGTGCAGCCAGCACGCCGCCAAGCTCTCTGTTAGTTTGGCGTTGTGAAGCTCCAGAGCTGTGATGCGCTCCTCGAGAGAAGCCTTGAGCGCCCGCTCATACCTGAGCTCCTTGCGATGTCGCAGCAGTTGCATGTCATTGTCGCGGCGCTGCTCTGATAGTTCCTGCTCCATCTCTCCCACTACGCATGGCTCGGGCTTTAGTTTTATAATGTCCATGGCCAATGATGCCCAGTTGTCGTGCAAACTCTTAATCTCGGCTCGCAACTTTCGGTTCGATCTCTGTGCTCTGTTTTTCTCCTCCTCGCAAGAGTCGACTTGTGATTTGATCTTGTCAAAGTTGGTCTTCAAGGTGGACTGGGATAGCTGAAACGCCTTGATGGTCTCGCGCAATGACTCGTTTTCTTCCTTGAGGGTCGTGTTTTCGACCTCGGAGGTCTGCGCTTTCTTCTTCAACTCATCAACCCAGCCTAGCATCTTGTAGGCATCTCTGGCGGCTTTGCCAGCAGTGTACTCGAGAGCATTCTCCAAAACTTGTTGTTCTTCTCGGCTGACGGATAGCTGTGTCTTCCAGTAGGAAATCTCGTTCTTCATGCCAAGTTCTCTCGCATCCTTCCAGTCGGCGAATGTCTGGTTGGCCTGCTGCCAACAGAGCTCGTTCCAGGTACTTTGGATATGAAATTAGCAACTGTGCCACTGGCTTTCTATTTTTCTCGGGACTGTCTCAAAATGCTAACAACTAAATACACTTGGCGAGGTTCTCTCACCTGGGGCTGCTGGGGCGGGCTTTGAGGGATTGGATAGGCTCTCGGCAAACTCGAGGCCACGCGGGCTGATCTTCCAACAAATTCATTTTCCAAATGGGGAAGGGAAACGGGTATGGGGTGAAAATGAAATAAAAGAAAAATAAATAAATAAAAATAAAAGAATTAAAAAGAATCGGTGAAAGGTTGTTGACCTCTAAGGAAGCCGGGTATCTAGGGAAACGATAAGGGGGGGGGGAAAATAATGACGGGCTTGGCCAAAATGAGGAATCTGCACAAAATTAAATGTGAACGTATCGTGGGGTGGGGAAGAGCGGTGAGGTTCCAGGCGTTCGCTAAATTACATGCAGGATACGTGGCGCGCTGTTGTTCCTGTGGAGAGACACAAGATGCAGAAGGTGAATCCACTATTAGTGATTGTGCAGAGCTAGCGTTTGGGCAACGATGATATGCTTCTTGCAGGGAGGAGCAATGATCGTTTTTGGGAACACTAGCTTGTTGTGGAATAAAGAGGGAGAAGAAAGGGGAAAACGGATGGAGAAAGGCCATCTCTTATCCAGATGAAGCATTCGAAATGAACCAGGTACCCAAGACAGGGCCGGACATTTTTAGATGCCGAGATGCACGCACATGGGATGGCTGCCCACACCACGAAATGGTGGTGTTCACTGCAGGGGGGTTGGGGTTGTGACCGCGTGATGGTCCACACCAAAAAAGTAGAATGAGTCAAGTCTGCAGCACGCGCTGCCATCGATTCGAGATGACTGGCCTGTTATTCTTTTTCTCCTCTTTGAATGAATGACTGCGGTTGATGCGCTAAGGGCTGAATTCCAGTCGTGGGTGTAGTTGAGCTGCGAGCATGCTCACCACCATGGCGATACATCGTGTTCCGGTTTCGGGGATGTCCACTTCACCGCCCGAATCAGAAACGGCCCCCAAAGGCGCTCAACAACGCACGCAGCAGAATTCCCAAAGCTGAAACACGAGCAGCACTGAAAAATAGCTGCTGTCACGCCTGAAATTAATCTCAACGCTAGCCAATCTGTGACAGCGCATGTGACCAGCCCACTTGGCCATTTCATGCGTCCTTCTCGTCGCGTCTTCGGTGCACGTTGTCGGCCCTCCCCAACCCTTTCGACCGCGCTTCACCCCGCATTAGCATTATTGGGCCGAGCACAGCGGCTTGACGTCATCCCGGTCCGGTCCGGATCTGGCACAGAAAGAACACCACCAATTCCACACGTTGCGGCGTAGTCTTATCGATTGGCTACCATCATTTTTGCTACTTTTCTGTGTCGATATAGGAGACATGTTGAGAATCTGTACAATAAGACGCGATGAATGATGGTTGCTATTGACAAAAATAGCATGCTACCACATTGGCAAGGTGGGTATTGATCCCAACAACTGCCGAAAATACTACGGATGAAAATAGTGGCCAATGCGCCGTTATCCAGATTTTCTTGCAGCGCTCGGTCCCTCAACAAGAGTCCAGCGCTAAGAAAGAGGACGAGAATAATTAATGCCCAAACCTATTTCCAATTAGTAACAGGACGGCATGAAATGACGGCTTCTGCTAGTCAGGGCTCGCCAAAATCGACCCGAAAGGCGGGGACAGAAACGGCGAACACCAGTTCCTTCAGCCGACCTCTTAATTAACTGACCTATATAAGTAATATCAAGAACCTTATTGATGGAGTTCCCGACTTTCTCCGTCATGGCTGAACCTCGTCCCAGCCACCCGTCGAAACACGACACGATGCAAAGCTGTAAACAGCCACACCCATGATAGCCCCGACACCGCCTAAGCAGACACAGGCCACTCCCGGCGATGAAACTCTTCTGCATTGCATCCAGCCGTAGCGGCAATGGAAATCGTTGAGTCGGTGATGCCAGCTGCCAACCCCCCGAAAAAAGATGCACATGGACTTCAAAACATTCGTGTTCCCGATCCACCGCCACGTAGTTAGTGTCAGATCCAGCCCGGCGATAATAGCCGCGGCATTTGATATTGTTCTGTATCGCTTTGTTGGCTTGGTGTGAGCTCCTGCGACCAACCCCCCAATAGTATTTGCACATATGGCGGAGACAAGACGAAAACCTGCAGGTTTGGGTGACGCGCCACTAGCTGCCTGGAAACACATGGGAGCGAGGGACATGAACTACGGTATACCAGAAGTCAGCAATGCCAGATATCATCCCGAATAAATACTATTGAAAAGACAATGCGTTAAAGTGTCGAGAATTTGGGATGAAGCCGACAATTTACGAGTCATATTTGACTAGAACTGATCTATTTTACTTAATCACGACACTCTGCTATGCGTGGATATTAAAAGAGGAAGGAAACTCTTCATCAAATTGTGTCATGGCATAATTTCAATGCTAGAAAGCATATAACCATGCCGTCTACCCGTAAATTGATGACTGTAGATCAAGTAGACATTCCCTTCAAATCGCATGCATCCTGAGACGCTACAATTCATTTGTACATTTCGCGCCGTTTTGCAGTCCCAAACCTCAGAATACAACGCCGCGGAATGAATCCAGATCCTCCAATTTGATATTCTTGACCAGCAGAACCCATCCAAGTGCAAGAGCCATAATGGCTGTCCCAGCAATCAACATGTTTCTTTGGGCCATCGCATATCCCGCAATGATGGCATCCCGTGTTGCAGATCCAACAGGATAACTCAGCTGCACTTCAAGATTATCATAGATTGTCGCCCAGTCCGACTTGGTAGCGTTTGGAAGATACTCTTGTAGCTTTTGGGGCAGGGTGTTGGTCCAAATGGCCCCGTAAATGCTGTTTCCCACGGCCCCTCCAAGGCTGCCCGAAAGGCCAAGAAAAGCCAGCATGGCTGCGTAGTCTTCGTGCTTTGAGGCTGCCATGACCGCCACTTGTGAAATCAGAATCATGGTGCCACCCCCAATGGAGATGAAAATCTCGCACATGCAAATAAATCCAACTCCGTGGCCAGGGGAGCGGAAGTGGATCATGAGACCAACGAAAAGCAGGTACAAGGGCACAGCAACCCAGAGCTGCCACCTAAACCTCCTCGTGAATTGCATCAGGAACCCCGATGCTATGAGGCAAATAGGTGAAAGGAAATCGAAGATTGCAGAAATGTATCCAGCTTGAGTCAGTGAGGTGTTGTAAACGACCTGCAGATACGAAGTGAAATAGCTATTCCAACAGTAGTAGGCAATCTGGTACGTCATGTTCAGTAGGCATGCGCCAATGACTGTGCGATTGGCCAATAAGTGATAAGGTATAAACGGTTTGGGGGCAAAGAAGCGCTCATAAACAGCAAATGCAATGACCAAAACGCCCCCCACGACTATCATTGCAATAATGTAGTCGGTTTGCCACTTGTTTTCCTGAGAGGCAGCCAAAGTCAGAGGAAGCAAAAGGAGGGAGAAGCCAACCACTAGCAACACAACTCCAATCACTAACCGCGGTACGTTAGCAATGCATGTATATACATGGTGCATCTAGTATGTCCACTTACCATCAAACTCTGCCAGATAAAACATTATTCCCTCTGTCCATGTTCGGCTATTGGCGGGCTTTTCCAAAAACTCATTTTCCAAGGCCTTTTTCTTAGCCATCCACCAAGTCACGATGAGAGGGGTAGAAACCAATGGCAGTAGAATAGCAATGAGTCCGTATGCCCACCTCCAGTTGGTCTGGTGGAAACGGTTGGACAGCGGCGAGCCTGCGAATGCCGTGATCATGGACGGAGAGGAGCAAAAGGCAAAAGCAAGACCTCGGTTCCGCAACGAAGAAGTGTCAGATGTCAAAACATCGACCGCGAAGATCAGACCGGTAGATCCCACGGAATAAAATACCTGCACTACATGTTAGAGGCAACAGAAAAGGGGATTTTGACATGGACGAACCTGGGCGGCACAGTAGGTGGCAATGTTATCGCAGGCCGCCATCAAGATGAGGCCAAGTATTGATAGAGATAGCATCAAGATGAAGGTAACACTTCGATCCCAGAGATTGAGAATCTTTGCAATCGGCATTGTGCACGCCGCGCTCATGATGTTGGTCACGGTACTTATAACGGTAAGAAGCGAGTGTCCTTCAAATCCACTAGTGATGTAGGGCGAAAGATTCGACGTGAGACTGGACTGGAGATTTCGCACAAAATACATTAACCACATGCTTGACGATTATCAGCACATCATTTCCACACATCATTCCCATTGCATCCCTTCTTCATTAACCTACCAGACGTAGACGACGATCAAAGATTGCTTGGACCACGAGAGAGTCACAGCCTCGGCCACTCGTACACCCTCTTGGACTTTTTCGGTTGGCCCCTTGAGTTCGATCTCGGGTGGCGAGCCATCCCCGGCGGTCTCTCCGCCAGCGGCTGCTCTTTGTTGATCTGCCATGTTCTGTTTTCTCAAGATGTGATCCAAATGAAACGAATGAAATCAGAAAAAAGGGATTGAAAGGCTTATTCGCTCCTCGGCGACTAGAGAACAAGGACAGGGCGACAATTAAATAGGTTGACATTCAGCCCAAGTCCTTATGGCAACGAGTCACAGGCGTCACTCGATCTAATCATGCCATCTGATAAGATGATTCCGATGAACGGATCTGCACTAGTCTGCAAACCACGCGAATCATGGCCCGCTCGGTCGGAGACGCCTTTCCATATCCAGATGGATATCCATTGACCTAGGACCAACCACTTGAATCCAAGTGATGCATGAGCTGAAAAGCAATCCACTATTCCGGACTTTTAGATATCCGGACCCCTACAAGCGAATCCGCGGGTGCCACTTCGTGGGTCGACGAAGAGAAGGCAAGCTCCACTTTGGCCGTTGTTTTACGAAACGACCAACAAGCTTACTTTTCAGTGTGGCCCGCCAGGGATCATGCAAGCCTCAACTGCTATCACAACGGGTTGGTTCCTGCGAGCTGAATAATCTCCCACGCCGGTTAACACGGCACCCCCACGCCGCTCCGTCGTATTTACCAAACCCTTGGGTTCTAGGGAGCAATGAAACCATTGTCGGGGTTTTTTGGGTGGCTTAGAGCTTCTATCAGCCCTAGTAAGAAATTTCTGTGATTTTGACGAACCGGACTGCCCACATGTTCGCAGTTCTGCCATGCAAGATGACAAGTCTTTTCGCGTCATTATTTGTCACAGGCATCCACTGACAGCAGAATGGAAACTAAACTATGTCCCTTAGAGAATATTTTGGTAGTTTTCGGTTCCCTTGTTGCATCGTTGAAATCACGCGGTGGGTTTTCATAGGACTCGTTTGCCTTAATCACATCGAGAATGTCTCCCAACCCGCGCAGCTGTAATGCAGGCTACAACATCGACACAGGTTTGCCAATTCGATCACCGACTTGCACGACGCGTCTTTCCTAGAATAATATGAACAATTATTTGAAGGGCTAACAAGTAGTTCATTTGAAACCACGCAATGTCGCGTCAAACAAATACCCACAAAGGTACGCCATGATAAAGCACGAGTTCCTAAAGCACTGCAGAAGCAAGCAATAATTCTTTTGGGTCCATTACGGAACATGAGGTATTATTTACCAATATCTCGCGGCTCAACACTACCCACCAGGCTTGAAAAATGCGTCACATTGCGGCTCCCGTGTCCTTCAAGCGTTGTCACGCGTGGGAAGGATAAACATCCAAGTACCACGTTCAAGCCAATCGCCCAAAGTTGAACATGTACAGACACTGGGACATCACCTGTGATCCCAAATCCGTGGTTTAGAAATCATGCAACCCGGATTTAACTACTGCCATGCATAGACGCCAGCTCTTAGTGACTCCCGCAAGCCATAAGCTGACGGCTTTGGTGGATGCAGCTAGGTGGCCATGTCCGCGAATCAGCTCAATATAACAGCCACCTAAAACTAGCTCAACCAGACAGCGGGCGCATTGCCGCAGCCATCCTTCTTTCTTTCGCCGAGATGGCCATTTTCAGAATCTTTTATTCATTTTACAATTTGCTTTCCCCAAACTCAACGTCAGGGCCAGCAGATTTAATGTCTCTCAAAATTGTCAACGATATTTGAGAATACAGCTGTGAGGGTTGGTTTCTAAGAATAGCTCTTTTTGGTCGCGACCCTACTCCAAATTTCAAGACCTCAACACCATCGGCAAAAGTTTGCCGACTCATGTCGCAATTCTCCCACACCCAGCTAGACACTAGCGCTTCGCATTTGCGACCTGCATGACGCCTATCTCCAAGTGGTGCTGCGTAGCAATAGGGCTGATGATTGATACTTATGCCGGCGACTTCCGGATTTTGGTGGTTGTTGAGCATTGAAAAATGCGATCCTCAGACCAAAGCACCATGTCTGCTCCAAGCCAAACACCCTTCCTTGATGCAAATAATGTTGAAGATGAGAAGCCTCAGACTGGCGATGAAAGATATGAGCCCACAAACATGGTTCAAAATCCCTATTTCGTCGAAGAAAACGAGACATCAACTGCTCGTCGGCGAATCCCAGAATGGCTGGATCACTTTCACGCAAAAGACCTCAAAAGGTTATTCAGATGCTCCCTTTCGATGTGGATCATGACAGTCTTCATCTACATCAACCCAATCCAAAAGGAGATGGGCCAAGCATCTTTTCTTGGATGGTATGTATCCAGCCCCCGTCGTGTTTTTAATTCTCACGAAACCCAGCATAGCCCTGTGGCTTGCGCCTCCGTCTGGGACAGTCTTTATGCACCTAATTGCCGCCGTCACAGTCCTGCTCGGCCTCACGAGCGCCTGGGCATGGGGTGTGATCACGATGAAGGCTGCGTTGGCAACAAGGCCGGAGGCAGACAAACAGGCTCGGCTTGCTGAGCTCCAGAAGATGGCGACATCTCAAAACACAACCGATCCCAATATATTTGTCACGAGTCAAGCCTGTAAGTCATGTGACCATAGCTCACTGAGCTATGGTCGGGCTGTGGGGCAGTATGTATATAGCTTAAATTGGGCTTAGGACTAGAGGAGGAAAACCAGGCCTAAGAAATAAGGCTCTTATAGTAGGCCAAGCCCTACTAAGGGCTTATACTTAGGACCTTTTATTTTATAGTATATAGCTATAAAAGCTAGGTATAATTAGCTATTTTATTTATAATATTTAAGGCTTATTTTATTCTTCTTTTTAATACTTAATATAAATATAATATATAATAATTATAAGCTTAAATAGATTTTAATATTATATAATATTATAAAATTTAATAATTTTTATTATTTATTTTAATTAAAATTATATTTAAAAATAATAGATATTAGGTATAAATTATAGAAATTAAGCTTATAATAAACTAATTTATATTTTAATTTTAGATAATCTTATTATTAAAACTTATAACTAAAGATAATTAATAAGTATAATTTATAGTTTTAAAAAACTATACTTAGGACCTAGGTATTTAGGCCTTAGTAGATCTTAAGCAAAAAAAATAGCTTAATAATACTCTTAAAGCTTTAATTAAGTCTATAATAGTAATAGCTAAAGTAAAAATTAATTTAAAAGATCTAGAAATCCTTAGCTTTATCTTTGCTAAATATTATTTAGTTTTTATTAAGGAATATTAAATTATTTAAATTAAAAAAATTAAAAATAAATAAAAAGTTTAGCTTTTATAAAGCTAAATATAATTAATAATTAAATTAAATATTTATTAAGTATATATTAAGAAATTATAAGAAAATAATATAAAAAAGAAGATTATATTAAGATAGTTTTTTAAGAAGCTTAAAGAAAAAATAGCTTTTAGTAATATAAGCTTAAAAGAATAGGTTTAAAGGAACTATTAAGCTATTCTTAAGGATATTATATATATAAATACTAATTTTAAGCTTTAGTTTTTAAGCTAAACTAAGGTATATATAAAAGTATAAGAGTATAAAATCTCTAAAATTAAAGGAAATATAATATTATATAATTTTTTAAATATAATTAAAACTAGATTTAAGCTTATCTAGGTAAGAATTAAGCTTAATAATTTTATTATAAAAGAGGTATTTAGAAAGTTAATTATAAAAATACTTAGTAATTATAAGAATATATTTAATATAATAAGCTTAATTTATTATACTAAGTATTATAAGTATAATAATATTTATATTATATTAGGTATATATTTAGATAATAAAAATTAAATTATAAAATACTATTATTTATATATAAAAGATAAAGTAATAATATATAGCTAAACCCTATAATAATATATTATCCTTTAATATATAATTAATAAAGAAAAAATTAGGAATTTTAGATTTTAGCTAAAAGAGCTTAGATATAAGGATATAAGGAAATATTATAATAATAAAAAATAATAAAGCTTAAGAATAATAATAAAAGGAGAAAAAGCTAAAAAGGAAAGCTTAAATAATATTTTAATTACTTAATTTCTAAATTTAAATATTATTATAATTTATATTAATTTCTTATTTATATAAACTAATAATAAATCTTTTAGTATTTATATTATAATTAAAAGAAGGAAATATATATTATTAGAGAGTATATTTTATAATAATTATAATATACTTTATTTAATTAATAATAAAAGATTTTTAATTTTAGGCTTTTATATTAAATATAAGAAAGAAGAATAGATAAAAATAAAAATAATATTATTTTTAATAAGTAAAAGAAAAATTCAAGTTATTTCTAATCTTTTAAATAAAAGTAAGGGATTTTATATAGTTAATCTTATGCTTAAGAATATTACTTTTATTAAAGGATTTTATATAAATATAGTATTTATAGTATAATTAAAGGAGATTAGAATCTAATACCTAGATCTTAATAGCTTATTATAATTTGGAATATTAAAATTAAATATAATATTAGCTAAGTTAAAAACTAAATATAATCTAATCTTTCTTTAATATAAGCCTTTTTACTTTTATTTCTTTATAATTCCAAAGATAATTAATTTACTTATTTTATATAGAATATTAATAATCCTAAGTATATATTAAGTCTATATTTAAGTATTCCTAAATATAATATACTTAAGATTATTAAGGGATTTACTATTATTTTATAAGAATAAAGAAGAATTTTAGTATTTATAATTAAGTTATTTAAGTATAAAAATACTTAGAAATCTTATTTTTAATACTTAAAATATTAAAATTAATAGAATAAAATATAAAAATTATAAAGTCTATATATAAATATATATAATAATTATTATATTATAAAAACCTTTATATTATAAATCTCTAAGACTATTTTAAAGGATCTATTAAGATTTTTAGGATTATTCTAAAAGTTATAATAAGATAAGATATTTTCTAATATTTAAAAAAGGATATAATAAAATACTATATATATTCCTAATTCTAAATAAAAAATATAATACTATATTTAATATTATAATTTACTTTAAATAATAAGTAAAAAGATAATTTAGATTATTTATATATAAGCTAAAGTATAATAATAAGAAGATAATAATACCTATCCAAGGTACTATAGAATATTAATAATAGGCTATTACTAAAGGTATTAATCTTAAGCTTATATTATAAGCAATTTATAAATCTAATAGCAAGGTAAAAAGAATAAACTAAAAAATTATTATAAGATTAATAAAAATACTCTATAGTATAGGTCTCCCTAGAGAGCTATAATTAGAAAATATAAGGTATATTATATATTTATATAATATAAGCTTAAATAAAGTTTTAAAAATAAAGTCTTTAATATAGGCTTTTAAGAAATAGTTTAAATAATATATAAAGTTACTAATAATATTATATATAATTAACCTTAAGCCTAACTAAAGTAAAATCTATATATATAAATATAGAGCTTATTTATTGAAAGTAAATAGAAAAGTTAATAAAAATAAGAGATTCTTTAAAATAAGCCCTAAAGGGTATATTAGATATTTAATTAGCTATTTTATTAATAATTTTTACTAAATATAGATTTCTTATCTTAGAAAGATTATTATTATATAAAATATTATATTTAATAAAAAGATCTTTTATACTAAATTAAAGAAAGTAATAAATATATTACTAATTATAAAATTAAAAAAATAATTTAAATAATTATAGATTAATAACTTAGAAGAAATATAAGAATTATTTTTATTAGTATTATTAAGTAAAGATAATATATTAATAATTAAAGAAAATATTAAGGATTTAAACTTAGAAATAAGCTTAAAAATACTAATAATATACTTAAAAGCCTTTACTCCTAAGCCTATTAAGCAATAAAATACTAATAAAAAAAACCTATATAAACTTTAAATACCTTAATAAATACCTAAACTATAAATTATACCTGAAATATAAATAAGTATACTTAGATCTTAAAATAAAAAAGTATAACTATACTTAGAACTATTAAAGAAAAACTAATCCTAACCAAAAAAATAAAACCTTATAATATTAATTCTAGGGAAATAAACCTTAATATCTTATAAAAATAACCTAAGTTAATTAAATATAAGTAATTAATTAATAATTAAAAAAAAAGATTTATAATTATAAATTATTAAATTAATTTTAAAAAAAAATCTTTTACTAAATACCTTTAAATAAAGGCAAAATAAAAAACTATTAATTAAACCATAAAGGAGCTCTAGAATTAATAAAAGGAAAGTCTAGAACTAGGATATTCTAAGAAAATACTAACCTAATCTATATATATTAAATATACTATAAAAAGCCCTAATAATAGAAATCCTACCTAATCAACTAGACTTTTATATACCTAAAGAAGAGAGCTACAAAATAATATTTATAATTATAGCTATAGCCTACTTAAAAAAAGCTAAAGCTTAAAATAGCCCAATTATACCAAGAAAATAAATATACCAAAAAAACCTAATTAAGCCTCCTCCATATAACTAAAAGAAAATATTATTCTACTTACTTAAGAAACTATTTATTAAAGTAATATATAAAAAAATAAACTTACTCTCTAAAAAGGAGACCTAAAATATAATTAAGCATATAAATATATATTCTAAACCACTTCCATTAAAATAGATCTTTATATATAAGTTTAATAATAATAATTATCTTAACTATTACAAAGTATAGATATATATGTAAAATAACTTATAAAAAAGCTTAATACTTAAGAGTACCTATATAACAATATTAACTATATATATATTTTATATATTTATAGTAATAATAGTAATATTTAATTTAAAGCTAAAATAATTTAATATTAAAAATATATTTCTTAATATCCTTATTAGTAATAAAGAAAATCTAATAATATATAAACTACTAAATAGATTTAAATAGGAAGGGATATATATAGAGCTTAAAAAAGTACTTTATGGGCTTAGAAACTTACTATAACTATAGTTTAAAAAGCTTAAGGCAAAGCTTAATAAGCTTAGTCTTAAAGTTTACCCAAAAAAATTTTATTTCTTTTATTCTAAAGAATAAACTATACTTTTAATCTTCTTTATAAATAATATTATTATAAAATATTATAAGTAAGATTAATAAACTATAGAAATAATAATTAAAGGCTTATATTAAGCTTATAAATTATATAAGCAAAACAAGGTCTAGTTCTTTCTTAGAATATAAATTATAAGAAATAAAATATAATAAAAAGTCTATTTAACCTATAAAGTTTATATTAATAAAATTATATATAAATTTAAGATTAATAAGGAAAGCTTATTTCCAATAATTTTAATTCTAATAATAAAGCTTTTAAAGTATATTAACTAAGTATTTAAGCTTAAAATTAAATATTATTAAGAAAAGATTAGATTAATCCTTTATATAGTAATTATAATAAGACTAGATATTATATTTATAGTAATAAGATTATTATAATTTCTTATTAATCTAGAACCTAAGTATATAAAGATAGTAAATTAAGTATTTTATTATTTGTTTTTTATAAATAAAATTATATTATAATATAGTTTAAGCTTAGAAATATAGGCCCTAAGAATTATAAGTAATATATTATTTATAAATAATACTATAATAAAAAAATCATTATAAGAATATTTTATTAGTTTCTTTAGAGAACTTATAATTTAAAAAGTAATTTATTAAGTAACTATAATAATATTTATAATTAAAATAAAATTACTTACTTTGGATTAAATAGTAAAGGAAATAATAGATTTATAGTATTTTTTTAAGGAATTATACTTATAAATACTAATAGACTTTAATATTAACTACAATAATTAATAAATTATATACTTAATTATAGAAAAAAATAAGTATATAAATATATACTTATAGCATATTAATATTTATAATTTATAGCTATAATAAGAATATTAAAAGAAATTATTTAAAATATTATATTTACTAATCTTAGAAATACTTATAAATAAATTAATAAAGGCCTTACTAAGATAATACTTTAAATACTTTAAAGTAATATTTAATTTAATTAATTTATATATAATAATATTATAATAAAGATATAATAAAGGAGAAATATTAAATTAATTATCCTAAATATAAATATATAGCCCCTTCCTCTTAGAATAAAATACCCTAAAAGATAAATATAATAAAATACTAAAATACTAAACTCTTAATGCTAAATACTTAATACCTAAATAAAGTTAATATTAAAAGTAATATAAGAAAATAAATATAAAAATATAAGCTTTTAGAGAAGGTCTATATTCTTACTAAGGAAAGTAAGACCCTTCTTAAGAAATCACTTAGCCCAAGGACATTACTTTTTCTTAATCTTATTATTAGAAGACCTAGGAATTTTCTTTAAGATATTAATAATATTAAGTAAAAAGATAAAATTAGGCTTTACTAAAAAATTAAGATAAAAATATAATATTATATAGTATTAATTATATATCTATATAATTATTAATATTTAAGCTTCAAAATATAGGGGGTAAATAAAAAATAAACCTTTTTATTACTAATAGTATTAGCCAATAATATCTATTAAGTAAAGGAAACTATAATAGGGGGGCTAATAAGCTTATTAGAATATATCTTAAAGTTTAAAAGTAATAAAATATAAGCTTACTAAAGAGTATAAATATAGCCTATACTTTTATATAAAAAGCAATAAAAAAAATATCCTTAACTTATATTAAAATAATAATCTTTATTATCCTTTTTAGTAATTATTACTTAGATATAATACTTATATAATAGATCTTTAGATAGTCCCTAGTCAAAGAAAAAAGACTAAAGAAAAAAGTTAACTAACTACTTATAAATTTAAAGCTTAAAAAGAAAAGTATTACTATTTACTTATACTTCCATCTAACCCCATAAAAAAGAACCTTTAGAGTTAGAATATCTAATAATAAGGGACTCTTACTCTAAAAAATAGAAAAAAATAAGCTATTACTAATACCAAAATAAGGCTTAAAGTAGAAGTTAAAAGAGATTTCCAAAAAAAGGGTAAAATTAACCTCCTTAGAAGCTATTATTTCCTATCCTTATAATAATGCTTATAAAGGCCCTAGATTATATAAAGTAAGATCCAATAACTTAAAAAGAAATTCCTCCTAGGTCTTAATATACAAAAAATAACCAAAATAAAGTCCTATAGTAAATAAGGTTATTATTAAATAATATTAATAAAAAAAAAAGAAAAAAAAAGGAATTTCTTAATTTAAAAGGCAAAGCTTAATAAATTAGTATTAAGCCTATCTAGTACCTACTAAATACATAGCCAAATATTAATAGCTTAAAAAAATAATCTATTATTTTATATTTAATTTAAAATTATAGTAATAAGCTTATAACTTAAATAAAGGAATTAATATAGCTAGAAATAAACAATTTAAAGCTTAAATTTATAAAATAATAATTTAAATAAATATAATAATATATATTATTCTTAGCCTAAATAAATAATATAGTAAAATTAAACTTATTATTTAAATAAAAGACTATTTTTATAATTAAATATATAAAAAAACTTACTAGCAAATATACCCAACTAAAAAATATATTATAAATTAAGCCTATAAATTATATAACCATAGCTTATTAAGCTATAATTAGGCTATAGGGCAATGTATATATAGCTCAAATTAGGCTTAGAACTAAAGAAAGAAAATTAAGCCTAAGAAACAAGGCTCTTATAGTGGGCTAAGCCCTACTAAGGGCTTGTACTTAGAACCCTCTATTTTACAGCGCACAGCTATAAAAGCTAGGCACAATTAGCTATTTCATTTATAATATTCAAGGCTTATTTTATCCCTCTTTTTGGCACCTAGTGCAAGCACAACGCGTGACAACATTCATAGAAATTGAAGTCCTCAACGGTTTCATGTTGGATACGAGAGTAACAATCACGTATTTTTGCATGATTTGTCTTTACTTATACCTCATAGTGAGTCGTGCACGGATATGAAAGGATACGAATAACACATCACAGGCTCGCCTTCGCGTTGCCGCTCCCAAACTACGATTGACGCAAATGATGGGCTGCATTGTCAGTACCGTCTTTCTCACCGAGGCCCCGCTTCTCCCAAATTTTGACGGCAACGTCGCCAAGACGCTGGTGCTGCCCTGTGCTATTGCAGAAGGCATTGCGCTCGTATGCAGCATCTTTGTATTTCCGACATCTTCCACATCTGAAGCGCTCGACATCATGAAAGACCTGCTTGCTCCGATGCCCACCTTTCTCGATGCCTGCGTGCTCGGACTCAGGCACCCCAACCGGAGCATGAACATGGAACTACTGACAAAGACCAGGGTGAATCTTCTGGCCAAGTACAAGCAGCTGGAACCGGTAACCACATTTTTGCCTCTGGACTTGTCCTTTGGGAGGTGGAACGCGGATGACTTCGGCACCTTGGCCCGGCCGCTCCGCCAACTCATCATCGAATTTGCCGGCCTCCTGGAGATCCACAGACAAGCCGAGGCTCGCCATCTGAAAGTCAAAAAGGCACGTGACTCGGCACGGGTCAACGGGAGGACCGACGGCGAGGCAAATCACAAAACGGGTCAACATCAAAGGAGCAGAGAATTCGACTTCCACGTAAAGGCTTGTTCCCCAGCGAGGGCTGAGCAAGCGGAAAAGAGTCTCCGGGAGCTGGCAGATCCCGCCGGTTATTTGATTGAAGCATGTAAAGAGTCTCTGGAGGCTGTCGTGGAGGCATTGACGCGTTCGGCAGATCTTAGAGGATCAGCTGGTCACACAGAGAGACTCGAACGACACGTCTCTGTGCTGCAAAATTTACGTGTAAAACGCGACCAGTTCGATTCTTTAACCTCTGATTACCTTGCCGCATCACCTCACCAAATGTTTGATGATGAGGGACTTTTAGAAGTTGACCCTGGGGCCGTCCCAGCACTGAATGGACTCCTCCGAGGGTTATTGACCAAGGAGAGATTATCGCACCTCGTGGGCACGTTGGAAGCCATCTTGTCAAATATCGTCGAACTAGAAAAGAACAGACCTACCCTACGACTCTGGTTACCTACGAGAGTGACATCTCTATTCAGGTGGATCTCTAGGGTAGATTCCCCTGAGGACATGCCCGGGGCAGATATTGGAGATACAGTCATCACCCGTGTGTCAACTGTCGTCGGTCCGACATACGAATACTCGGCGGAAAGGACCGCCAGCGATGCGGGCATTAAATCAAGCCGGGCGGAGTTGGCCTTGATGCGGAGACCGAACAGCCGAAAAAGAAACAAGAGTGGTCAGCTGCTACTAAAGGGCGCCAATTGGTTCGGGAATCCAGAAGGTATTTTCGCAATTAGAATGGTAATAATCTCCGTCGGCCTCTCTATTCCGGCAGTTATCCGCTCTAGCGCGGGCTTTTATTACCGCGAAAAGGGTCTGTGGGCTGTCATTATGGCACAGCTTACCCTACTCCCCTACACTGCCGATGTAGTCTACGGAACTATCGTGAGAGGGGTCGGAACTGTGATTGGCGGCGTTGCCGGCATGGCTGCGTGGTATGTTGGTGCTGGCAATGGCCCGGGAAGTCCTTATGGTGAAGCTGCCAGCATGGCTGTGGTGATTGTTCTCTTCATGTGGTGGCGGCTCTTTACCTCAGCCGCATTGATGCCTGCAGGGATCATGATGGGAATCACGGCATACCTCGTCAGCATATACAGCTGGATTGACACTCATGAGAACCTCTATGGCAACCCTGGAAAGGGATATGAGGTATTTTGGAGACGTATTGTTCTTGTTTTCATTGGTTTGGGGGGCACCATCGTCATGACTTTTGTTCCAAAACCACCCTCCGCAAATAGTCATTACCGTCGTCTGCTCGGCGATAGTCTTATCAGCGTTCGAGACCAATACGCTCTCTTCGTGTCCAACTGGAGAGACCCGGCGCCAGACCTTGGCGATGTTGTCGAAGAAGAAGCCTTGGCAGTTGTTGAGGTCCTGTTATCAATTGCAGGGCCAATCAAGCTGACTGTCTTTGAGTTTTCATCGTCTAATTTCGACACAGATACACTGAGCGAGGTCTGTCAGCTATGCATGTTTACGAATCAGGCAGTTGCTCAAATGCTAATCTATACCGCTCGGTTGTCGAAAAAGCAAAGGGAATGGATCATTCCAGCTACCGGGGCAGCGGAGGAAGGTATGATTGCGGAGATCATGGCAGTCATTACTGTAGTGCAGCAAGCGCTCAAAACTGGTGACCCGCTTCCGGCTGTTTTGCCAACGCCCTTATTTACTAGGGCCAGCAAGTATGCGAGAGAGCACCTCGAAGAGGGAATGAAGGATGGTGGATTGTATCGCAAGGATGATGTTGATGACGAGAGCTCTAGAAGGTATGCCGTGATATTCAATGGCTTTCTTCAGATGCTTGTTGCTCTGGATGAATTGGTGCTAGTACTAAAGCGGGTTGTTGGAGAGACAAGCAACATCACTGCGCTGGAGACAGTCTAGGGGGCGGGACGAAAAACTTGGTCACGAGCTGAAAATTGCGGGCAGAAGCTACGGCATTGAGCATGAGTATTCTAAATCCAAATCTGGCTGGCCGTCCCAAAGTGGCAATCAAGTTTCAGGTTGGAGTGAGTTGTTTAAAAGCTGGGACTACTGATTCAGCACAACCCTAAAAGCAACTAGATGTGACGTAACTCGGCGACCAAGAAAGCAACTCGGGGGCTCCAGCTTCCGCAGTGGGATCGTCTTGAACTTTACTGGAACGGGTTACAGTTTGAACCTGCTTGTGCCTTCGTCCTGGTTTGGGAGTTTAGTGGCGGCGGGATCGATGCCAAGGACATCGCCGCTGGAGACAAGAGGGCTCGATGCATGAGCTCCCTGGCAAACACGTGTCAGCAGCTTCCACGGTGGATCCAGGCACATTAGATATATTGTCTCCAAGTCTACGGAAGGATCTGCTGGGTATGCAAGCAATGGTGGGTCAAAGAGTGCGTTGAGAGCGGGTGAATATGGGCCAGGATGCAGTCTCGCAACACGATTTCTCGCATCCTCGAGCCGTGCTGATCTCTCAGCAGGGTGAAAGCAGATAGAGCATGTACGTAATGGCAGCATGTGCTACAGTTGCCCAATGGGGGCGGGAGCCGAGCTGACCAACGGTATCAAAGCAACTTGACGGTATTGGCTTTATGCCAACCCCAGGCATCACACGGCTCTCGCTGACGGACAGCGGAAAGGGGCACGGCATTCCTTCATTCTACTTGGACCCCCTTAATCATAATGAAACACCAGAGCCTTATAGGGATGCCGAAGGAAGCGTGGAGGTGGCAGTGTTCACATGCATGCTGGGAAAAGCTACAGCACTGACGACAGCAAGGTCTCGCGATGGGTAAGCTTCTAGAACGGGCCCGTAACAGCTCGATAGTTGTGTTAATTGGCCGGCACGGCTACACTAGTTGAGGATTAATGTCTAAACCCTGAAAGCCCGGAACTTCGGCCTTGATTCAAAGGCAGATGATCCTTTCTGAAAACAAAAAAGCCAAGGTTGGAAATCGATCCAGAATCGCATCGCGACGAGACATGTTCATGGGTAAGGATGATTTTGGACCAGGAGTTCTTGACCCCGTACACACTCCCCGGCTCTCCTGTGATCCCCCCCTGCCTGTCAACTACAACGGGAAACAAGTCGCCGTTGCCACCGTGCTATGGGAAAAGAACTCAAGAGATAAGAGAGGCACGTGGGCTTGCAAAAAGCCCCAAGCCTATGTCATTATTCGTTCCTCGTTTTTAAAATTGCCCCCCGTAAGCCAGCCCTGCTTTGGTGAGGGAGATTTCTGACCGCTTCCAGATGCCGGCAATGAGAAGAACAAAGTGGATCGATGAGGCCATTGCAACTCTAAATTTGGAGCTTGCGGCACGCGCGGAAAGGTGATGGCGTCGAGCCTTATCCGCCTGTGGAAATGACGGACGGCTCGCCAATGCTTGTTGATTACGTCGAAACACGGGCCATGTCCTTGGCTGCGTGCCTGTACGATTATGCTTTTGGGGAATTGGAGAAGAGCAGGGAGCAGGGGGCGTGGCAGGGGACAGGGACCGGGCCTCGGATTGTTGGTGGACCCGAGCGGCGGCTTACTCACGCCTGAGTGTGGACGAAGCCACGAGGGATCAGCCATTCCGAAACACTGAATGACATGCTGAAGGCAAGAGTGGTGCTGTCTGGGCGTCACTGTGCCAGTTTGCGCTTGATTGGGGCGGGCCGCAGTGACGGTGTTTTAATCTCAATTAGGCTCAACCGGCGCCAAAGGCTTGAGCAACCGGTGCCACGAGCCAATAACGTAATACGACGTGTCGGTGGGATTTGCCTGGTTTTGGCAAAGGGAATCCATCGATCCCAATCAATCCGCATGCTCACGCTCACGCTCATGCTCAAGCTCATCCATCCTGCTGAGGCTGAAGGATCGGAAACTCAGGGCCCCCCCAGGCCAAGCCAGGACTTTCGATGCATAGGCTCAGCTGTAGGCCCCGAGGCCGAAGACCCGCGACGACAAGCGGACTCACCTATCACGTACCTTAGCGAGGGTTGACCCTTCACCGCTGGGCAACAAAGACGGTGAAACACGATGGGCATGGGGTGCAAATATGGGGAACACGGGGGAGAGTGGGCAGCCACTGGGGTGTCACGGTGCGCTCCCGCGCTGCAGCGTCAGCTTCATGATGGACTGACTGTGCATTAGCTCCGAAGCTTGTGATGACACTGCAGCTTCACGGCAGCAGCACAGCGGCCAGACCCCGGATCCCGCCAGCTGTCGAGGCCCTGTCGCTGTCCTGTCGTTCCTCACGACGCCCGGAGACACCCAGCCGCGTGGTTGACATGGTGCACGTCGAGCATCGCCATTGGCCCACGGCTCTCGCCCTTAACCGACACGTTGGATCCCACGCACTCGCGCACGCGCACGCACACACGCCAGGGCGAGATAATCAACGGCCTAGACGTCGAGGCCCTGGGACGGCCTGCCGTTTTGGGCGCTGGGCCCTCTCCACCCGCGATTCCACGGCAATATGCCAAACCTTCTAGCGGCTTTCCAGCGTATTGGGTTCTCCGAATATTCCTCACGGCCAGTTTGAGGCATGTCGAGAAGTGCCTTGTCAGTGGTCATGATGGCCGGTCTCTGCAAGCGAACTCGTCCGTCACTCGCTCACAAGATGGACTGCAGAGTGCTTGCAGCTCGTTCGTCCTGCAGCCTCGGCAGCCCGGCGGATTCCTCGCCCTGTGGTTGTAATCCCTGTGTATGGTGATCCCTCGATTCGATCCGCAATTAACAAGGCCGGATATACCGAGAAGGGCGGCCAATACGCATATTGTGTGCAAAAAGCTAATCGCCGGGGCCACAAGGAAGCGAAGCCCCACTCCGCTCAAAGTCACATTACTTGACAGCTTCGGGACAAGGTAGCGAGTGATCCAATCTGACAGCATTGCGGCGAAACAACAGGAACCAATGGCCAAGTATTAGGTTTCGAGCATTGGTATATAACACTCGAGCATCGTCCTCGAAAGTGTCTTGTGGAAAACCGAACACCTGAAGATCAACCTCTGAAGCCATTTTCCGAGACATCTTTAGACACAAATCCTTTCAAAATGTGAGTTGCACCATCTCTCGTCTTGCCTTTGCCTTGGACACTCCATTGCCAAGCAAACCCCACCCCGCCTGCCGGCAATAGAAGCATGACACGATAACTAACTGCTTCGCTCTGCAGGATGCTGTCAGCGCCCGAGACCAAGTACGCTGGGTTCCAAGAGATTGAGAACCCAGACCGACAATGGCCCAACAAGAAGCTCACTGCTCCCCCGTTGTGGCTGTCAACCGATCTCCGCGATGGTAACCAGTCTCTGGTTGCTCCTCTGGTGAGTCCTGCTACACTCGATGGAGAGGTTTCAACCGAGTCATCACTAACACGCGACTGCAGACCATGGAGCAGAAGTGGGACTTCTTCCACCTCCTCATGGACATTGGTTTCAAGGAGATTGAGGTCAGCTTCCCCGCTGCCTCCCAGATCGAGTTCGACTTCACACGCCGCCTGATCGACACTCCCGGCGTTGTCCCCGAGGGCGTCCGCCTCCGTGCCCTGACACCCACCCGCAACGACTTCATCAAGCGAACCGTCGACGCCCTGCGAGGCGCCAAGCGCGCCTCCGTGTGCGCCTACATCGGCGTCAGCGACAAGCAGCTCCGCGCCATGGGCTTCAGCCGCGAGCGCGCCATCAAGCAGGCCACCGAGGCCATCCGCTACCTCAGGTCCATCACCAAGGACGACCCCGTGGCCTCGGCCGAGACGGAATGGAGCCTGTCGTGGGGCCTCGAGTCGTTCAACGAGGGCGACCCCGAGTTCGTTGCCGACATCACCAACCAGGTGCTCGCCATCTGGGACCCCACGCCCGAGAACCCTACGCACATTGTCCTGCCCTGCAGCACCGAGATCTCAACACCAAACATCTACGCCGACCAGCTCGAGCTCTTCCAGGCCGCCATTGGCCGCCGCGACCGCACGCTGCTGAGCATCCACACCCACAACGACCGCGGATGCGCCGTGGCCGCCGCCGAGCTGGGCATGCTGGCCGGCGGTGCCATGGTTGAGGGATGCCTCTTTGGCAACGGCGAGCGTGCCGGCAACGCCGACCTCGTCACCCTGGCCCTCAACTTCTACTCGCGAGGCATCCACCCCGGCCTCGACTTCTCCAACCTCTACGACATCCGCGACAAGTACGAGAAGCTGACGGGCCTGACGGTGCACCAGCGCGCCTCGTACGCCGGCGAGTTTGCCCTCCAGGCCTTCAGCGGCACCCACCAGAACGTCATCCGCCGCGGCTGGGGCACGCGCCAGGCGGCTCTGGCCAAGGGCGAGTCCCCCATCTGGGACATTCCCTACCTGCCCCTGGACCCCGAGGACCTGGGCATCCCGCTCGACTACATCATCCGCGTCAACTCGCAGAGCGGCAAGGCCGCCGCCGCCTGGATCCTCGACCGCCGCTGGGGCCTCGACATCCCCGCCGCCATGCAGGTCGACTTTGGCAGCCGCGTGCAGCGCGTGTGCGAGGCCCGCGGCGGCGAGATCAGCCACGAGGAGGTGCTCGACATCTTCGAGGCCAACTACACCCCTGCTCTGACGGGCGTGGATGCCGAGAAGCTCGTCGTCGAGGACCTCGCCGTGACCAAGGAGGCCGAGAGCGTCCACGTCAAGGGCGCCATCAAGCTGGGCGACATTGCCGTGCAGCTCAACCACTCGGGCGAGAGCATCCAGGCCGCCGTGCTCGCGGGCCTCAACTCCGTCATCAGCACGGGAGCCGTCGTGTCCATCGAGCACGAGCAGCTCCTCGGCGCCAACCAGAAGCACGGCCGCTTCTGCGCCATTGCCACCTGCAGCTCGGGCGATCAGACCCACTGGGGATGCCACTTTGACGACTCCATTGACCGCGCCCAGGTTCTCGCCGTGGTTGGAGCCGCCTTGGTAAGCAGCACTCACTCAACAAAACCCCAGTACAATTGCTAACTCGTCTACAGAAGCTCTACGAGGAGACCCCGTGCCCAGAGTCTGCTGGCGAGGAGGTCATCAACGAGAAGAGCGGCGCCGAGGTTGTCGTGGCCGAGATTCCCATCCTCGAGTCAAGGCTGGGCCTCCAGGTCGCTGCTTGATGAATTACTGCCCCCCTTTTTTGGAACATGGTGTTTTTTGTGGCTTTTTGATATCACAGTGTTTTTATCCCCCTTTTCATATCCACGAAGCGATTTTTTGCATGTAACAATGGTTTGGCATATATGTATATTTGGTCTTATTATTTTTTGAGTACATAGCTTTTTTCTCCCCCTCCCATTAGCTAGCGGACTAGTTTCAGATTGCAACTCTGCGAGTTGGACAGATGGAGGCGGCAGTTTTATTATTTTGGTGTGGACTTTCCCCGATATTTTGCATAGTTCTGGAGCAGCATCAAAATAGACAGACAGATAGTATATACAAGACTCTGAAATAAACAGAAGCTGTTAAAAGAATCGTGTGGTTGCTGTTCAGCATTTGCTTCTTGTTCACGTGCAAAATTCATAGATGAATGAATGATTTGACCTCCGCTTGCATCGGCTACCACTGATAAGATGGACTGACCGCATGGTGACTGGGATATTTTCGCGATCAACCAAGCTGTTTTCGGGTTGCTCAATGTAGCTTGAGGCGATTTGACCTAACCGTATTGGGCCATGGTAGAAGATTCGATGATGCGCAAGAAGGGCGGTCTGGTCTACAAGTTGCACGAGGCTCAAAGTGGCGGGGAAGCAGAAAGCGGCAGGACGCTCGGGCGCGCGCCTCGGATGGCTCGGGTGAGCTGGACATAGACAAGCATGGACAGCTAAAGACGACGAAGAGTGAGGCGATGGCACGAATCACAGAGACGACATTCATGACACAGGATTGATTGGGTCTGCCCGTGATAGGATTGATTGCCTGGCAGCACGCAGCTGTAAGACAGGGCTGAAACACACACCTCACAAAGCGATAGCGAGCCTCGTTCCAAAAGATAAAAGAGGGCAGCCTAGCTTCCCAGTGGCCATGATGGGCCCTGCTCGTGTTTCTCGTACGCATGACACACATGACACGCATGTGTCCGTGGGCGATGGACGCGCTAGTCCGGAGCGGGTTAAATGCGACATCGGGTGAGGTTCCCGCTTGACTAAGAAATCCCATGGCTCCTTCAGGGCTATTACTAATGATGGGGGCCATTGAGTTGGGCTTGGGACGGCGGCCAGCGTGTGCCCATTGTTACCGCCATTTCAGAGCCCGGACCGTGGGCAGCGCAGCAAAGTTAAATAACCGAGCACCGATGAATCCATTGGATGCCGTCATGGCCTAGCGCGCTTTCTGACCTCACCGGTCAATCCTCTGACGGCGTCGAGGGCGGGCCCGATTGGTGAGATCGGTTGTCCCCTGGCCCTTGCATACCCATGTCTGACTCTGCATGCCCACGTTTAATCACCCGCAATACACAGCAGCAGCCATGTACTGCTGTACGTGGGCGGGAGCTGGCAGACGGCCTGGGGAGCCTCCGGTACCGCTTCGCACTAGTACATGTCAAGGCACTTTAGCGATCTGTGGAACCCGTGTGGGACGCTGCGACAGGCCCCGAGACCCAATGGTTCTGCGGGAAAAGGCTAATTGATATAAGACGACGATAATTCGCCAGCCTCGACTTACATCCAGCGACTGCGCCGTGGTATTTAGATTGACGGACGCCTTCCTGACTTGCAGATCGCCTTTTTGTTTTTGCTGATCGGAAAGCTCGAGCTACTCTCTCGTCTTTTTGTTGTCTTTCGTCATGGCTACCACGGAATTTGCGTCACAGCTGGTTGAGGTCCTGGACACGACCCGCCAGGTCAAGCCCACAGGTATGTGCGAAACGATGAACAATGGATAGCTGTGTGCATGTAAAGGAAACAAAGAAGAAGGAGAAAAAAGAGGACACAAGAAGGGGAAAAGCTAATGCGCCGCCACAGAATTTAACCCAAGTGGAGATGCTCTCGACGCCATCAACAGCCTCGCCGACTGGGCTCTCGAGAACAAGCACATCCGCGAGGGCAATGCGCTGAAGCAGGTGCACCGCATCGCCACCGGCTCCCCCAACTATGGCGGCATGGGCCTGTCCACCGGTGATGTCACCGACGTCATCCAGGGCGAGCTGATCCTGCTCGCCTCGGCCTGGCTCGAGTCGCTCAACTCAGCCGACCGCACCTCCAGCCAGCCCATTGTTCCCTTCACCACCAAGCCCGAGGGCCGCCGCCCCATGAACGTGACGGAAAAGATCTTTGCCCTGCACGACCTAAATCGCAAGGGCTGGGTCTACCCCGGAGAGACCATCCTGACCTCTGTCGATTGGGTCATGGCCAGCGAGGCCAGTTGGCATGTAAGTGAGGAAGAGCTCGGCAGGAGGGAATGCTGCTAACAAGACCAACAGGGCATGCTCCAGGTCTACAACAAGCTCGGCGACCCTGGTGTCTTCCGTAACGATCGTTTCTGGCTGGCCTGCGACCACGTCATCGACCCCCGCATCATGGACACTCCCCTCGTCAAGATGCTGGTCGACGAGACGGACATTGCGCGCAAGAAGTTCAAGATGACGGAGTTCCAGGGCCACAACTACACCATCATGCACACCGAGTTCCACCGCGAGCGAGCCCAGCCCGGCCAGCTCATCATCGGCTCCGACTCGCACACGTGCAGCGCCGGCGCCGACGGCTGCTTGTCCATCGGCCTGGGCGCCACCGAGGTCACCATGGCGCTCGTCACGGGAGAGATTTGGTTCAAGGTGCCCGAGGTGGTCGAGATCCGCCTGGTCGGCAAGCCGGCCCGCGGCATCGGCGGCAAGGACACGATCCTGTACATCCTCCAGCAGCTCAAGCGCAACACCGTCGCCGCCGACCGCATCGTCGAGTACACCGGCCCCGGCTGCCAGTGGCTGAGCGCCGACGCGCGATTCGCCATTGCCAACATGACGACCGAGTTTGGCGGCATCACGGGCATCTTCATCCCCGACGAGGTGACGGAGCAGTTTGTCAACTCGCGCAAGACGTCGCGCCACAAGTCCGACTCGTACTTCTTCAAGCCCGACGAGGGCTGCTCCTACGCCGACTCGTACGAGATCGACCTGTCGCTGGTCGAGCCCTTTGTGGCCCGCAACCCCTGCCCCGACGACGTCGTGCCCATTGCCGAGATGAACGGCATGGAGCTCGACGGCTGCTTCATCGGCGCCTGCACCACGGCCGAGGAGGATCTCATCCTCGGCGCCCTCGTCCTCCAGGCCGGCTTCGACGCCGGTCTGACCCCCGTGTCCCGCGGAAAGCGACACGTCGTGCCCGGAAGCCGACCCATTGCCGACTTCCTGCGCAAGAACGGCCTTGCCGAGATCTACGAGCGCGCCGGCTTCACCATTGGCGTCCCCGGATGCAGCTACTGCGTCGGCATGGGTGCCGACGCCGCCTGCCCCGGCGAGGTCTGGCTGAGCAGCCAGAACCGCAACTTTGAGAACCGCATGGGCAAGGGCTCCTTCGGTAACCTGGCCTCGGCTGCTACCGTCGCCGCCTCCTCCTTCCACATGAAGGTCACATCCCCCCAGGCCCTCATCGACAGCATCCCCGACGAGGCCTGGAGCCGCGTCAAGGGCCGTGGCTCCGTCGTTGCCGAGGGCGAGTCCAAGATCCAGTGGGTCGAGCCTCCCTCCAAGGAGGAGGAGCCCGCCGCCGAGGTCGAAGAGGCTTCTGCCGAGTCTGACGAGAAGAAGCCCGAGGCTGAAGAGACTGTTGTCAAGAGCAAGATTTACCGAATCGGTGACTTTGTCGACACTGATGCTGTACGTTTACCCCTGCTTTTATACATTCCTAGGTGACAGACCAAACTAACTGACTCGAATAGCTCGCTCCCGCACAATTCCTCCTCACATCAAAGAACAACGAGGAGCTCGGCTCGCACTGTCTCGAGTTCACCAACCCCGACTTCCAGGACCGCGTCAAGGAGGGCTACAAGGTCATCGTCGCCGGCAAGGCCTTTGGCTGCGGCTCCAGCCGACAGGAAGCCGTGCAGGCGCTGCTGGGCGTGGGCATGGAGTGCATCATTGCCGAGAAGTTTGCCTTCATCTTCCACCGCAACATGCCGTCGCTGGGTCTCTGGGGCTTCCAGATGACGGACCCCCGCTTCTTCGAGAAGGCGCAGATGGGCGAGGACATTGAGATCAACCTGTCGCGCAACGAGCTGATTGTCGGCGGCGAGACGTTCCAGTTCGAGCTGTCCGAGATGGAGAAGAAGATGACCAAGCTGGGAGGCATGGCCAAGGCCTTTAACCAGTTTGGCAAGCGTATTTATAATGCCCTGACGGGCAGCGGTTCGGTCCCCGCCAAGAAGGCAAACGCCGCAGAGAAGAAGGGCTCCATGGACTGGTAAAACGGGTTGGTTGGATTCCATCTTCTTTTTTTGGTTTTCTTTTTGGGTTTATAGCGATTTACGATGTGGACGAAGCCGTAATTGTAGATGTATACACAAAAACATGATTTAAAGCATAAGTGAATATTACTAGCAACTTATTCTACAATTTCTACTGTGAACAAGTGAAATGACTAGCAACTCATTCTGCAATTGCTAGTGAACAAGTGAAATTCCTAGCAACTTATTCTGCAATTCCTACTAAACAAGCGAAATGATGATGAAAAACCATTGGTCGGCCAGGACGGTTAGATAAGTGAGGCTCCCAAAAATAGCAGCAATAAAAAAGGCCCGTAGTTATTCCGACCCCACCACAGCCAGCCCGCCTTTTGCAACAAGGCCCAGGGCTCGTCAACCTCATCGTCGATGCCATAACTTAGGTATACAACGCAAGAAAAGAGAAGAAAAGAAGAAGAAAGGGCCTTCGACGCGAGCAGCCGAATGCTCAGGCCAGCCCGCGTAACATGCCATCGCCGCGGTCGACGTCTGAACACGTCGTCAACCTGGTCTCGAGCCCGAGCATCGTTGCGTCCAACCAGCCCTCGGTCGACACGCACAACAGCGGCGGCGGCCCGTCCAAGGCGAGCCTGCGGTCGTGTATAACATGCCGGCGCCGCAAGGTCAAGTGCAATAAGGAGGCGCCCTGCTCCAACTGCACGCGCAACGGCGCCACGTGCGTCTTCCCGCCTCCCGGACGAGCCCGTCCGACGCCGCGCGGTCGCCGCTCCGAGGCGGGACAGTCGTCGTCGGCCATCCGGCCCGCGCACGGCGGCGGCGGCGGCAGCGGCAGTGGTGCGCAGCATCACCATCGAACCTCTCAGGCCCGGCGGCTGCAAGACAACGAGTCCGAGACACTCGACGACCGCGCGAGACGCCAGGCGCGCACGTCGGCCGCCTCCCCGGGGCCCCGCTCCGTCCGCGGCTTCGGCGACGTCGCGTCCAGCAGGGAACAGTGGACCGAAAGATGCTTGTACTTTGGCGAGAGGCCACCGAAGCCCCTCTACCAGATCGGGAGCCCGTCGGCGGCGTCTAGGGACAACGGCGGCGACGTCTATGCTTCGTGCCTGGCGAGACTGACGAGGCTGGTACGCGAAAGAGCCCCCTCTCACTCACCTCTGTTGACCAGTCCCGTCCACGTTGTTGTTGTTGTTGCTGTTGCTGCTGTTATTGATTGGCTTGCCTTGCTGACTCGCTGCCTCTTTTGGCGCCTCCGTGTGTAGCTTGCAGAGTCGCCCGGGTCCATCCCGGATGACGCTGAAGATGAAGACGTAGACGATGCCTCGGACAACGGCGACAGCCACTCGCTGGATCGCCCCGTGCACACCACGCCGACGAACCCCGACCATGACGCCTTTATACTGGGCTGCAACCCCCCGGATGATGGCCCCAGCAGCAGCATGCACCCTTCCCCCTCCGAGATACCCTTCTACTGGCAGACGTTTGTGGAAAATGTCGACCCCCTCATCAAGCTGTTCCACGTGCCCTCCATGACCAAGGCCGTCAGGGAGATTCAGCGCAACCTGCGGTCCTTGACCCCGTCCGAAGATGCGCTCATGTTTGCCATCTACTTTGCCGCCGTGACCTCCATGACCCCTGACGAAGTAGGCCTCTCTCGCTGACTTTGACCTGACGTGAGTTGCTATTGTTCGTTTTTTTTTTAACACTGTGGACAGGCACAAGATCTCCTGGGCAAAGACAAGGAGACGCTGGTGGCGCGGTTCCGCACGGCCACCAAAAAGGCCCTCGCCAGGGCCGAGTTCGTGTCGTCGTCGGACCTGATGACGCTGCAGGCCGCCGTCCTGTTCCTCTTCAGCCTGCGCGAGAGCGACCAGTCCCGCTTCACCTGGAACATGACGGCGCTGACGGTCCGGGTGGCCCAGAGCCTCGGCATACACCGCGTCCGCCGGGACACGGATCTCTCCCCCTACGACACCGAGATCAGCCTCCGGCTCTGGCTCAACATCTGGCTGCTGGATCTGAGAACCGCCCTGGACCAGGGGACCGACGTGCTGATTCCGGGCGGCACCCCGGACATGATACTCCCGCTCAACATCAACGACACGGACCTCGACCCGGGAAGCAGCGAGTACCCGCCCCCGAGGGTGGGCATGACGGACATGGCGCCGACGCTGGTAAAGTACGAGATGGGCCTGCTGATGAAGAGGCTGGGCCAGGTGGTCGAGCGCGGCCGCCAAGGCGAGCAACACTCGTCCGCCCTCGGCCAGGGAGACATGGAGCAGATGGCGGCCGACTGCAAGCACCAGGTCGAGGAGCAGTACTTGCAAAACTACGCCGACGACAACGGCTTCCAGGTGTTTACCGCCTTTAGCACCCGCCTCTTCTTTGCCGAAGTGCCGCTGCTCATCTACCACCCGGTACTGTCTTCCGACGAAAGATCAACTATACCGCTGGCCACCCGGGACACTCTGCTGGAAACGTCCATCAAGACAATCGAGTGCTCGTTTGAGCTTGTCAAGGTATCGGCATGGCCTCACTGGGCCAGACAACCATGCACCCACGTCCACTGGCACGCCATTTCAGTCATTCTCGAGGAGCTGGCCGTTCGCTCCAGCGAGACAGCCATGGTTCAAAGGGCATGGAATGCCGTCAAGCTCGCCATTGAGTGCTGGGGTTCCTCAACACAGCAGGACGAGCTGTGGAAGCCGCTCATGCGGCTGGTCAAAAAGGCCAAAAAGATGCACGACGCAAACGAGTCCCTCCACGTGCAGGACACGGCTGAGACGGAGCACGATGCTTCATCCTATGTGCCAATGCCCATAGATTGGGCCGCTGCAAACTCCGAGACACCAGCACAGGCGTGGCCAGCCGAGTTTTCTACTGCATTTCTATACCAGGACATGGACCAAGACTTTATGATTGATTCAGTGGGGAGTCCAAGCGAGATACTTGATTAGGAGTTTGGGGCCTTTTTTTTTTTTGGCACATTGGGATTCTTTTTCATGTTTTTTGTTGTTTTTTTATCAAAAAAACGATGCAGAAAATTGGCACGATGCGTGTATTTGTAAAAGAATAAATGTCCTTTTAATCCGCTTGCTTGTCTACTAGGCAAACAAGGAATTAACATTCTCACTACCAACCATTTCAGGCCTTGATCCATTCTCTCTGAAAATTTGAAGCTAAATACAGGACATTTGGAAGCGGGAAGCAGGAAGCTTGGAAGCCGTGACGGCCGACCAGGGGGAGTGTGCTGAGAGGAGATGAGGTTTAAGGGGGAGGGGGCTATCTAGACATGGGAAGACAGGGTCAAGCTCTCCCCCGACGTGACGTTGGAACCTTGTATTTCCAGCAACTTGTAGCATTGAATTATGCAAAACGGTCGAGGCGAGTCAGTCCTTGGCACGCGTGAGCAGCCGGCGCGACTGGATTAAAGCGCAGCCGGGTCAGTCAACGTGTGTGGGTAGGTGGGTGGGTTTGTGTCGATGATGCTTTCTTGTCGTCCACGGTGAGCCTCGTGCTTGGTGGTTGGGGCCGCACACTCGAGGGGAGGGAGGGTTAAGAGGGACCGAGAAGAGAAGATTGTTTTTGACGTTGAGTGGCTCAGCTCAGTTGTAGGCCTCGGCGCCGCCCTCCCTGGCGGGACCGCCGCCGGCGGTGGCCTTGGCGACGGCCTGGGCGTTCTTCTGGTACTTGTAGACGGTCCAGTCAAAGACGTAGTCGTACTGGAAGCCCTCGCGGATGAAGAGGTCGCGGAAGATCTTGCGAAGGTAGCTGTAGTCGGGCTTGTCGTCGAAGCGCAGCGAGCGGGTGTAGTTGAGGTAGATGGCGAACTCGTTGGGGTAGCCGCGGCAGAGGACCTCGGTGGGGGTCGTCATCTTCTTCTCCATGATGCGGTCGTACTTCTGCTTCTTGGTGGCAGCCTTGAGTCCCTGCCAGGGCAGAGAGCCGCGGAGGAAGTAGAGCATGACGTAGCCCAGCGACTCCATGTCGTCGCGGCGGGCCTGCTCGACACCCAGGTGGGTGTTGATGGAGGCGTAGCGGGCGGTTCCCGTGAGGTTCTTGTTCTCTCTGTAGGGGATGTGGAAGTGCGTCTTGGGGTCGCGGTACTTCTTGGCCAGACCGAAATCAATCACGTTGACCTGGTTGCCGCGCTTGCCAATGCCCATGAGGAAGTTGTCGGGCTTGATATCTCGGTGGATGAAGGACTTGGCGTGGACGTATTCGATACGCGAGATGAGCTGGTCGACAAGCAGCAGGACCGTCTTGAGGGAGAACTTGCGGTTGCAGAAGTTGAAGAGATCTTCGAGCGAGGGTCCGAGGAGGTCGTAGACCATGGCGTTGTAGTCGCACTCGGTGCCATACCAGCGGACAAAGGGAATGCCCACGCCGCCGGCAAGGGACTTGAAAACGCGGGCCTCGTACTCGAGCTGCGGGTGCTTGGCCTTGACGCTCTCGAGCTTGATGGCGATTTCCTCGCCCGAGATGATGTTGGTGCCCAGGTAGACATCACCGAAGGAACCTGAGCCAATCTTGCGGCCGATACGGTACTTGTTACCGACGCGGAGATCCTGAGGCAGAGAAAGAGGTCAGCGGGGATGCTTAGTTGGGGCGGGAGAGCACAAGGGATGGCGGTTGGGGAAGCGAGGCCAGCAAGGCCAGCCAGGCCGTGATGCACTTCTCACGGCCTCCGTCCATCCCTCGGCATTCGTCTCACGAGGATCGCAGGTGCATCCTCATGGCGTCTCGGGGGGGGGAGCTGGCAGACTCACCATGGCAGCCATGATGGCGGTGTTGGGCGGGCGGCAGGATTAGAGGATTAGAGTGTTGCTGGGGCAGCAGAGGCGGTAGCGAGGCCCTGGGCAGGCGGTGATAGGGTTTGGATGGAGAGGACGAGGCACACAACGGCTCGACGGTTGTGGAGGATGGTTGGATGGCGGGCGGATGGCGTGGAATGATGGTGGATGGTGGATGTGGGTGGTGGATGGTGGATGGATGGACACGGGCACGAGACACGGCGCGTTTTGGTTTTGGTTTTGGTTTTGGTCGACGCCCGATATTTACTCAAACCGGGTGGGGCCGGCCGGGTTCGGCGATGGCGATGAATGTTGAATAGCTGAGTGAGGTGACAAAGGCGGCGCTGGACGCGAGCGAGGGCAGGCCGAGAGAAAAGGGAGGCGGTTGCAGGAGAGACGAGACGCTGTCGCCGGGAGCGAGAGGGAGAGCCTGACCTGACCCGAGCCTTGGCCTTGCTTTTCGGCCAAGCCAAGCCTCAGCGTCGTCGGTCGGCCTTCGTTGTTCCAGCGCTGTCGGCCTTCGGCCTTCGGCCCCCAATCACAGCACCCCATCAACCGACTGACCGCCAAAACCACCCGCAAGGCTACCGCTACAGCACCGCATGATGGCTGTGCGCTCCCAGCCTGGATAGCCTCAACAGTTTTTATGCCTTGGTCTTTTATTCCTCTCAAGCACATCAATTTCCATGGCGTTGTATAGTTGCGTAAAACAACCTCATCTGCTACTTGACCTTTTTTTCCCTCTTCCTCTTCAGCACTTTACAAGAGACAACACTGGCAGCGTCCGTGGGCCCGGGCTACTGACACACTGACAACCAACCCCCAACAGTTGCACCGCTGAGAGACAGAATAAACCCTTCATTTACCCTGACACAACCTAAAAAATGTGACAACTTCATGAATCCAGCATCATTAACCCGAATACACACAGACTTCATAACCCTTCATCCCAACACGACACCCATCTGCCCAGAACAATTTTCGCACTTCTGTAGGGTAGGCACGGTGGCGACTGGAAGGATTGAGGGGCGGCCTGCTGCGAGTGGTCAGCTGACTGCTTGCTGAGCCCCTATTTAGGCTCAAACGAATCGTGCCCAAGCAGCATCCAATCGTGGCGAGTCATTTGCCGACGATTAAGCGCCCGCAGCTAGAAAACGCATGAATCAAGCCACAAAGCTTTTCCTGCATAAAGAAGCGCGGCCCCTATTGGACATTGACTCAATGAGTTGGCCGGAAAAAGAAAACAGGGAAAGGGGAGCACGAAAAAAAAAAAAACCTCAGCCAACGGTGACAGGCGTGGTGCACGGATTCATTGGTTCTAGAACGTGCAAGGGTATTTTCGCGCCCTGAACGCATCGCAATCTATTTTTTGACCATGGCACCGCAAATTTCATGGTAATGCCAAAAAATGCTAAACTCCATTTTTTATACATACAAAAAAGTGATGCATTGTAGTATATACACATGTATGCAAGACAAGACAAGACTTAGAAGGAAAACTCGGGAATGTCAATCGTCGTCACGGTCCACGTCTTGCCGCCGTCGCTGGTCGACATGTCACCGGTGACGCCGTCGCCCTTGGCCATGGTGTTGATGTAGTCGGGGTCCGCGACATCGAGGATAATCTGCGTGTTGATCCAGCCTGTAAAAAATATTAGTTCTCTCCTTTTTCCGCCATGCTTTGCATTCTCTTGGTTGCTTACTGTGAGCGGGAACCGTGCCGCAGTTCTCCTCGGCGCATTCCACCGCAGAGCCCCAGCCCTGGGCCTTTCCGTCGCTGGTTGAGAGTGTGGAGACGGTCTGGTTGTTGACCAGGACAGTCTGAGTGTAGTTTCCAGTGGTGTCATCAAACTTGTCTGCATTTATCGTCAGCATAATTCCATCAAAACTCGGGTAGGCAGCTATTCCGTACAATGCATGGTGATTTCATCGCCGGCAACAGCAGTGGAGGAATCTCCCTGCACTGGCATCTGAGTTGTGGCTGTAGTCTGTTAGTGGCTTTTTTTATATACCCAATTTTATTAAGCAAAACTCACCAGACGTGCTGAGAAGCGTGTAAGCGTAGATGCTCCAGCTGTCCGACTCCCAGTTGTCGGCAATCGACTGGATCAGGTCGCCGTTTGAGGTGCCCATGCCAACCCAGAGCGAGGCATCACCGGAAGAACCGCTGGGAGCCTTGGGAAGCACCAGAGTCGCCGTGGACTCGCGGATGAACGAGTTGGACGAGACGGGACCAGTGCTAAAGGCAGGTCCCATGGCGGCGTTGACCGAGGTCAAGGCCACGGCGGCCAGGGTAGAAACAATTTGTCGTGAAGAAGGCATTGTGATGAAAAGTCTGAGAGGCTGTGAATGTTGGATTGATGATGATGTTGTTGCTGATGCTGTCTAAACATTGATCAAACAGGCGCCAAGCACCTCTTTATATCCCCCATCCTCAACCATGTCGACCATGACGTGTGGAGTGTACAGAGTTCCACGATGTCTCCCTTAATTGTCGCCGACACATTCAACAAGAGTTGATCAACAGGCAAGCGAAGCAGGGATGGCGCACTTTTGCTTGTAGTTTCGTATTCCCACTCATCATGTTGTTGGTGCCGAGCCTCTCTTATGGTTGGTGGAGGATTTCTTCAAACGGGCCCATGCCAGTGGTTGAAACAAAGCCTCGAAAATCCGACAAAAACAGCGTATTGCAGTTCACGCTGTGGTTCCACTGACCACTAGTTAATCCCGGGAACCTGTTTGCTCCCCTTGTTCAGTTCGGTGGCTGCCGTTGCCGTTTTGGTGGATCGGGCACAGGGTCCGGTGCCGATATCCCGAGCGATCCACCCGCGTTTACCCTGATGATACAGGAGAAGGCATAGATGAAACGCCGAACTCATAAGCCGCTTCTTATCGATTGTGAAGTATTCAGATCATGTCCCGGAAAATTTTGAGCGTTCTTTTGCTGTCTGGGGTCTTGTTGCAGTTTGATTGCTAGATCATTTGTGCCATGCCATGGCCGGAAATTTGAACATCAACTTTTTACCGACTTTGAAGTCAATTGTTGTCTGTCACAGGCAAATTTCTAGTCTTACAACTTGAAAAGATGCCAAAGGCTCATTCTCGGTAGTATTGTTCGGGGAACCACTGTATTGAGGCCACAGAATCCAAAGCTCCGTGGCTTACTTGCAGACAACCCCCGGCCCAAGATTTATCAATGGGTTGACAGCCTCGATGGGTTCAGACATGGTGTATCGCTCTCTGTCAACATTAATTTTGGTTTGATATATGATTTCTCTGCCCTTGTTTGCTTTATGGGGTGAACAAATAAGTTCATATCGTCGGCGATGTCACCAGTGTTGAGAGTACGGCCTGGGAACCGACAAGCCTGCAGGGTCGGTCAAATGTAAACACGAAAGAGAGCTCGCCCAACTCTTCATCTATCTGAAATGCTCGAATATCGGCTTTATAGGACACGACCGTCTCTCGTGATAGTGTCTCCGACCACATCCTTGCTATTGCTCAACTTATCAGCAACAGGTAAGATGGTTCCGTTGGAGTGTTCGATATTAGTCTCCCCCGCGCTACACTCACTTACCGATGTATTGGTATACTTTTTAAAATATTTTATAAATGTTATAGCTATAGTGCCATTCATGAGGTTTCAGTACCAGTCACCTGCAACAGCTGTCCGCTGAGGCAAAAGATCTGGCAGGATTCAGCAGGCATCGCGCATACCCTATAGCACACACCCGTTTGGCAACGGTTTTCCACGTAACCAATTATGGAATTACAACAAGCTCACTTATTGCCATTTTTTTTTTGAGAACACCTTTTCAATATTTTTATTAACCACTCATGAAATTAGAAGCTGAATATGATGGGTTTTCTAGGTTCAACATTCTTGATATGGTCTTGCCCTATTTTCAGCCTTTGCCTAGTAACCTGTCGATCCAACCCTGTTGTCTGGGCCTGTCTCTTGTTCTCCTTTGCTAGTCTGACGTCTGATCCAGAGTCCGTTTTTGTTTCTCAGCTGGATTTGCGAGGCAAGTATAAGACAAGGATTATTGGATCGACGGACCCCACATATCTCCCCTCCTAATACCTTTTAAGAAGCCCCCACTCGCCTCCCGTCACGACCAATATCACTTCTCACTACAGGCTACAGCCCTTTGATCATCTTTGGAAATACTACATACAGTCGCCCCTCATGGCATACGATCGAGACGAATTCATCCGTCTTTTAACAGACTACTACCACTTTTGCAACCGCGCCTTCTGGGAACTCAGTGTTGACGAGGCTCCCCCCGGAGGCTGGCCCTCTATCAACCAGGAAACCTTGGCCAACCTCAAGAGGGATGACACGGTCATGGACCTGCTCCGCCACCTACCCTACGTTGACCACCAGTACCACGGCACCCGCGCGCCATTTATTATGTACGACACGCACATCGTCAACTACCGCCACGAGGACATGCAGAAGAGGATCCGCGAGGGTGAAATTGAAGGCTTTGCTGCGCCTCTCACCGGCCAAGACCCCCCGATTCCACCCTCATGCGCGGCCATTGCTGTTACCACGAGCAGGAATGGTTACTACGTTGTCCTGGATACCAAAGATGGCTACGTGTACTGGGGCGACCCGGTCGGGCATGACCAGCCCCCAACCGCGTTGAACAGCGTTCTTGCACAGTTCAAAGACGACGAGGCAAACGAGTGGCGCTCAACGTGCAACGTGTACGAACCCGCTGACTTTTTTGAACTCTGCAAAACGCGCTTCCGGGAGCTCTCTTGGATCGGCCAGGGTCCGACACAAGTAGATGCGGAATCCTACAGCATGGGCTGGGAATATAGATCGGAACCTGACTCCGACTCCGACATTGAGGACGATTGTCGCCATAGCAATGTGGCCCGGCTGATGAAGAAGGCGGGATGGCCTGGCGATGGCGAGGGAGGTGGCTGGGACAAGGCTGAGTTCATCAGGCTGTACAAAGAGGGATTTATTGTAGGGATGCATGAGACATAGAAACCCACCGACTGGGACATTCCACCCACAAGACAGACAGATGATCAGAGGTCACACAGGGATATCGTTATTCTAACATGGAAAAGCTAAGGTGAAAAAAAAAAAAGAATACGCCTCTCGTGGCTTTCGAGATGGCCCGTTGGTCCTATCTAGTGTGCTCTATTCCCAGCTCTTGATTGCGCGTCGGATCACCTTTTTTCTCTGCTGCTCAAACACCGACACAGGCGTACGCCTTGGCCCAGAGGCTCTTGCAATTACTGCCAATGGACGGGTTCCAGGTCGTCAGCTGCTTGACTGTGATGCCTCGGCGCTTGGCGACATCTGCGCACGTGTCGCCTGCGCGAACGAGCTCAAACTTGTTGCAGTTGGCCACAATCTCGCCCTGAGTAGGCTGGGGCGTCTGGATGCCGTTGCCGGGCTTCGTGGTTGTGGTCGGCTTCTTGGTGGTAACGGTCGGGGTGAAGCCGACGATGCGGACGCAGGCGTAGGTGTCGCCCCAGAGGTCGGAGCAGCCGCTGTTGAGGCCGTTCCACTTGATAAACTGGGCGGTGGTGATGCCGTTGGCGCCGGCAATCTTGGCGCACGAGTCGCCGTCGCTGACGCGGTGGAACTTGTCGCAGTTGTCAACTATGCCGGGCTGCGTCGGCATCGGCGTCTGGATACCGTTGCCCGCCTTGGTGGTGGTGACGGGCTTCATGGTAGTAGCCGTCGTGGGTTTACCGCCGATGGTGCCGATGCAGGCGTACGTGTCAAGCCAAATGTTGGTGCAGCCGCTGTTCAGGCCGTTCCAGGCCACAATGTCGGCCGCGGCGATGTTGTTCTTCTTGGCGATGGAGGCGCAAGAGTCGCCATCCTTGACCATATAAAACTTGTCGCAGTTCTTGACGATGCCGTTGTGCACAGGCTCAGGCGTCTTGACGCCGTTGCTAGGAGTGGTGGCAGTAGTTTTGACTGGAGCATCCGTCACGGGTGGATTTCCACCGATCAGACCGACACAAGCGTACGTGTCACCCCAGAGATTGGTGCATTTGCTGTTGAGGCCATTGAAGGAGGCGAACTGAGCTAGGGTGAGACTGTACTTTTTGGCAATGGCATCGCACGATTCACCAGACTCAACGAGGTGGAACTTGTTGCAATTTTCAGCAATGCCACCTTGCACAGGGTCGGGCGTCTCGACGCCGTTACTAGCAGCCTTGGTGGTGGTGATGGTGGTGGTGGTGCTAGCTTTGGTGGGAATAGAAGTAGTCTTGGTGACGGGTTCGCTAGTTGTGCTGGGCCTGCCACCCGTAGTCGTCTTCTTTGTCTCCTCTGGAGGAGTCACAGGCTCATTCTCGACCTCAACACAGTAGCTGTGTTCTGTCTCTATGCCAGAGCAGTCTGAGCCAACGGAAGGGTTCTGCGAGGCGAGTATAAGTGACTATGCTTTCAAGGTATCACTTTCTTGCTGGACAGCGCCCGGTTCAGCACTTACCCAGCGATAGAATGTCTTCAAATCAGTCCAACTCCAGTCGATAAACTCTTCGCAAGTCTGCGATCCGTCAAAATCGGCCCACCACGAGCAGTAAGGCGTAGTGTCAGAAGCGTGGGGCAGGTTTGGCTCCGCGCCCTCGGATCTAGCTTGGAGGGGAAGGACGGCAGCATAGGCCAGACCAAGAGACCGCCCCATAACGGCGGCAATGGTCAGCTGCTTGAGGAGGGGAGTTGCCATGTTGACAGCACACGAGTGGCAAAGCGGAGGAGGAGATGAGAAGATGCGAGAAGGGAGGACATGTGCATGGCTATCTGCGATCCAGTCGAGACTGCCACTCAGCCCCTTTTATTTATCAATGAAACAGAACCGTGGCACATACTATAGTGAACATAATTTCACACAAGGAGGCATCACATGGTGTCCGATGAGACAGCATAGCCGCGGTGAGCTCGCTTCGAGGACCTATTGCTCTTTGCCCGGCTGAATGCTCATCTCCGAAGACGGGGACTGCATAGGTGATTGTGGATATACAGTGGCTTACAAAAGTCGTTGGAACTTGCCTGGGTTCCAATGGGCTGTAAAAAGTGCCTTGGGGGTTGGTAGGTCAATTGAGTCCTTGGCGTCGGATCTCGGGACTTTTGCCACCTCCACTGTCCACACTAAAGAAAGCGGGACGAGCCGCAGGTCTCCTGGCGACCCCTCGGTTAAGCTTGTATGTAAGGCTGATATGCATGTTTTAGTATCCCTACGTCCCCGCTCCCACTATTTACTTCTGACAAGGAGGGCGGAGGAAATGAGGCGGGATGGCCATGTTGAAATCCTTGAGGAGCGTGCACATGCCTGCGTGAATTCCTGTGGCTGCGCACAGTATTACTCAATATGGGTGGATGGCGCGCGGGACTCAGCTAAGGCACCCTGTCAAGTGTGTCTGACCTTTTGGCTGTCCATTCCTAATCACGTTAGAGCATGCAGATGAAATGATCTTCATGGCGGCATCAATGGCCGATCCTTCTCAGCCTTAGAATGTACCCATGAACCTTCCAATTGCTGACATTTTGTCTCTCCACGATTGCTATCCCCCGTTAGTGGCGTAGCGACGGAACAGGTGGTTGCAGGGTTGGTGCGTTTAAACCACATCAAAGCAATGTGTACTACGACTCTACGAGCGTACAACTGGATTACTAGCATCAATCCTTTACAATTGAGTGAATAGAGTATTGCACTAGAACTATCTAAATCTCAAATGAAAATTTCCATCCAGCGTGCGTGCTCATGGTACCTTGGTGCGCTCAAGAGGATTGCATCTTAATATTTCCAAACCTCCCAAGAGCTGCTGCGCTCTTCCCGTGTACTGTGTAGCTCTATACCTGCCCTCTCTGCTTCAACACTTCTTCCTTGGGGGCATCTTCAATGTATCCAGGCCCCTCTGTAGGGACATGACGCTCATGCCTGATGAAAGATCCCGCCTGACAAAACGATTCAACCGTCCTATATCCCTCTTGGAGCTGCTGGCAGAAGTGACCGAGCCGCTGTTCAAGTCCCTCGCAATGGCGACAATCTCATCTCGCATAGCACCCCTCTTGGTATTCGAAACCGACTCGATGGTGGCCTGCGAGTCAAACTCTTCAAACTGGCCTCCGACAAAGGAAATAGTCTGCGTCTTGGATTTGCCCAGTCGCTTGCTCGCGAGGCGACCGTCAATGTACTTGATCATGTCGTCCGCCTGGCTCCTGCGCCGGCTGTAGTGAGCCAGCTCCATGGCGCCCGTGATTTTCTCGAGTCGACTTGGCTCTGCGCTCTGGCGAAGCACCGTCATCCTGTCCACCAGGCGCTCAATGACATCGGGATGTCCCGGTCTGCTGTTCGCATCTTCTTTGCGCCAGAGACCACCGAGAAGCTTCTTGGCGTCGTAGACAAAGTCTTCCTTTCCACTCCACCCGTTGATCTCGTCGAGACCAGGATCCATCGCGTCCCCAAAGCCGTCACTCACACTGGAGAGGGTGCCCAGACGGTCAATATGAAGGGTGAATTCTTCGAAATTGCAGTTCTTGCAGCCTTTGGCGATCTTGAAGTCGTCCTTGCTGGATTCGTAATCGGCGCGGTACATGTCAAAAAACATGAGAGTCTCGTACGCATTGAGATTGGCTAGAAGAGGCAATGGCGCCAAAGACAGGAGCAGCAAGGTTGGAAACCTCATGTTGGTCTTAGCGTTGTTTTCTCAAAAAAGAATAAAAAATTAGGAAAGAAACAGCCAACCTTGACGATTTAATGGAGCTTGGATGGGAAGAAATGAACAGAACTGTCTGATAGGAGATATTCTGGATGCGTCGAGTATTCGAGCGAGTATCAAAGTCTATGCTACTGTTACCCTGGCTGGAGATCACTTTCACCAACAATGGAATGAGGCTGTATCTAAAACTCACGCTCCTCGCCGGCCTGTCTCGTGCCGAATTACTTGGCATACATATCGCCATGGAGACTATCCAGTCCTTGGATTTGCATAATGCCCAATCATTATCAAGCTAGAGCCTATGCCAATCTGAGAGCTGAAAAGCTATGGCCTCCTTTGTCGGTCCAAGCCGAAGGACTAATGCAGGGGCCGGTGGCGGGGTCTCGTTGAAAAAGCCCGATTATGCCTTGCTTCAACGTCAAATCCACCTGGCAAAACCCCGCGTCGGTGCAACGTCTTTGACTCGTCCATTGGGGTCCGTAGACATGACATTCCAGACCCTGGACCATGATTGAGGCTCAGGGCCAACAGAGTAAGCGCTACCGTCGGCGTTGAATTCCTCGCCTGTTTTGAGGGCATGGATCCACCAACAGGATGGGTCCATCGGCCCGAATTAGACCTATCACCAGCCTCAATCTGCATACCTCTGTGCTGAGGCTACTCAAAACATTTGTCTATGGAAATGATGCCTATTTCGATGCTGGGACTCGCATAAGATGCAGTCCTACCAGGCTGAAACATTTCGAGAAGCCTGGTAGATATCTGCAAGGGACCGAAGTCGCTGCTGCGATTAAATTGGATTGAGGAGGTGGACTACTCGGGATCTAGTCCGACTCCACCGAGAACCGAGTCGTTGTGCATGACTGCTTCTGCCTGGTCCTTCCTCGGCAACTGTTGATATGTATCTTTGTAAATGGCGAATATTGTTTATCTACCTTGAACGTCCCTCATTCATTATTTATTGGAATAACTTGTTCTTCCAATCATTCCTCATCCACTCATTCATTCATTCCTTAGTTGATTCCCTTATTCATGGTTTCATTCATTTATATACTCATCGACGCTCATTAACCTCCACTCTCTTGCTGTATGGTGACACCGTCATTTCTCTTCTAAGAATGTGGAAGCACTCAATTTTGGCGGCCATCAGCCTGCTGTGCCTTGCGAGCAGCGTCTTTGCACGGGATGAGGCCAGCCCTGTCAACCCGTGTCCAGTACGGTGCAGCATCTCTGGGCCGAGCCCTCTCAACTGGACGTATCTTCATGGCAATGTGGCGCTGCATCGCTGCGAGCAACCCATGCTATTCGATACCATGCTAGAAACCAGTGTCAATGACAAAGACAAACATATTACCTTTAGAGCTTGTACGGCGTCAGAAGAGCCCGAGGTCAAGGCCGATGTCTACAACCCCACTCCTTTTAGCCCCGGTGACCCTGAAAAGCGCTCCCTTGGCGACGTCAAGTCGATAAAGTCGACGTGTGCCTCGGATATGCACAAGAACTCTAACCAGACGAGTGTATTCTACCACGAATGGGTCCCTGATGATAGTAGCCCGGTTGATGGCAGCATCAATGACACTGCTTTGGCGCTCGAAACCCTCCAGAGGCACCTCGACGCCGCAGATAACTGCAAGTCAGCCGTTATGTTCGCAAGAGTACGCGAGTCCGTTGCAGGTCTCTTTGTCGGCTCTGCGATAGACAAGAAGAGCGCGGTGCCCTTTGTGACGCAGCTCGCCAGAAAGGTTCAGACCAAGGAGTTCTACGAGGCCGGACGCTTTGCCGTGAGCAACTGCCAGACAGTTCGACCCTCTGTCTGGAGAGTTGGTGTTGTTGCCGATCTTCAGGGCAATATTACGGCTGTTCAAGAGGCCCTGTTACTCTGGAAGAACGCAAGGTGTCTTGAGTCCCCAGATTACACGGCAAGATTCAAGGACTCGGAAATCGACCTCTGGTCGATCAATAATTCTCTACTGAAAACCAACGGAACTACCAATGGCCACATATCAAACACTACCTCAGGACGCGAAGCTCTACACCGTAGGGCTGAGTGCCGCGCTGAGATGGTCGAGCAGGGTGACCTTTGCGATGACCTAGCCAAGCGCTGCGGCACCACTCTCAAGCAGTTTCAGAAGTTCAATGGGGACAAACCGGATTTCTGTAACAAACTCAAGGCCAAGCAGCACGTTTGTTGTAATGAGGGCACCCTTCCAGACTTTCGACCCAAGCCCGATGCCGAGGGAAACTGTTTTTCCATCAACGTTGAGAAGGATGTCGGGTGCTGGGACTATGCCGATGCACACTTTCTTACCACAAAGGACATTGAAAACTTCAACAAGGAAACGTGGGGTTTTGCCGGTTGCGGGAATCTTCAACCAGGACAAAAGATCTGCTTGTCCAAGGGCAAACCCCCTATGCCTAACCCCATTGAAAACGCCGCCTGCGGCCCTCAGAAGCCCAACGGCGAGCCTCGAGGCAACAAGAATCTCACCGACCTAAATCCCTGTCCTCTCAATATCTGCTGCAACGTCTGGGGTCAGTGTGGTATGGACAAGGACTTCTGCACCAAGGCCCCCGCTGACACTGGCGCGCCGGGCACGTCCAAGCCTGGCAAAAATGGCTGCATTTCCAACTGCGGCATGGACATTGTAAACAACGACAAGGGGCCGTCTAGTTTCTCACGGATTGCTTACTTCGAGGCTTGGAACAAGAACCGCCCCTGCCTAAATATGGACGTCACCGACGTGGACACCAAGAAGTATACTCACATTCACTTTTCTTTCCCCGACGTTACTCCCGACTTCCAAATCGATACTAGCAAGTTGAAGACTCAATTCGACCTGTTGAAGAAAGTTACGGGCATCAAGAGGATTGTATCCTTGGGCGGGTGGGCCTTCTCTGCCGAAGGCGATACCGTTCCCATCCTTCGCAACGCTGTTCTGCCGGCCAACCGTGCCAGGTTTGCAGAGAATGTGGCCAAATTTGTCGACGATAACGGGCTGGATGGCATCGACTTTGACTGGGAATATCCCTCTGCCCCGGATATCCCGGATATCGACCCGAGCTCCAACCCCAACGAGGGTAACGATTATTTAGAGTTCCTGAAAATGGTTAAGCGCAGGTTGGGGAGTAAGTCTGTCTCAATCGCGACACCTGCTTCATACTGGTACCTCAAGCAGTTCCCGATCAAGGACATTGCCAAGGTTGTCGACTATATTGTCTACATGTCCTACGATCTTCATGGGCAGTGGGACTACGGAAATAAGTGGTCGAGTCCGGGTTGTCCAGAAGGCAACTGTCTCCGTTCACACGTCAACATTACTGAAACTATGACGTCCCTTGCCATGATCACCAAGGCTGGTGTTCCTTCGTACAAGGTCTTTGTGGGTATCGCAAGCTACGGGAGAAGCTTCCACATGTCAAAGGAAGACTGCACAGGCCCGATGTGCACCTACACCGGCACCAGAAGCGAGTCGGACGCCATGCCTGGTCCCTGCACAGATACCAAAGGTTACATTTCTTCGGCTGAGATTCGCGAAATTCTTTGGAACAGGAATCTCCTTGACGCAAAAGAATGGCACGATGAAGATTCCGACTCGGATATTGTTGTGTACAGCAACACCGAGTGGGTGGCTTGGATGAACGACAAGACCAAGAGCGGGCGTGTCGACAAGTACAAGGGCCTCAACTTCGGTGGCGTTTCTGACTGGGCTGTCGACCTGGACAAGGACTATGGTGATAGTGGCATTGGTAGTGGTGACAGCGATGACACAAGTCTCTCTGGTGGTAAGAACTGCCCCCTGAGCAAGACGTACGCCGACCTCGAGCAGCTTGCCAACGACGGAGACGTGACCGACGATTGCAAACCAATCCTCGCCATCAATGTTCTCGAAAAGATACTCGACAAGTCCTTGGCTAGCTATGACGATGTTGATAATGGATACGATAAAAACTTTGCGGCCTATCGACGCGTCATGAAAGATGGCGTAAAGCAGGCCATGGCCAAGTTCACTAGCTGGTACGACGGAAAGTACAGAGACTTTTTCGATTGCGATGTCAAGGCGGACGGCACCCATTCGGGATCGTGGAAGGGCCCTTGTTCCGAATTAAAGAATCACATCGCGTTCGTGGGCATGGACATCATCAAGCTTACGCTGAGGGATGAAGACGGCTTCTGGAAGGCCCTAGAGGAAGACACGGGCGCTATTGAAGAATGGGTCGAGTTTGGGGAACTCAAAATCAACACAGACCCCAACGAGATTGCCCAAAACTGCCCGCCACCTGTGGGTTTGATTCCGCAACCATGCACGCCGTCATTGATCCTCTCGGTTACGGGATATCCTAAACTGCGAGATGACTTTGATATCCCGGATCCCAAGGACGTCATCAAGGACGTGAAGAACAACCTGGATGAAATCCGCACCGGCATATCATCGCGATTCTTTGACGTGGTCGCCGGGATTTGGGATGGTAACAACGGCGATGTGCTCCAGGTCTTGTCGGTCCCCATCTTCCTCCTGGCGCAGGCTGTTCAGTCCATGGAGGATGCAAAGAAGAAGGGCGGCGAGATCATCAAAGAGGAAAAGGAGGCGTTGATTCTCAACATCATCTCAGCCCTGCTATTCTTCATTCCGTTTATTGGAGAAATTGGCGCCATGGCAGCCGGCGCAGCGACTGTCGCCCGCATGATTGCCATTGGAGGTTTGGCTGGTAACACAGCCCTCAGTATCGCTGAGATCGTCGGCGACCCGTCTAATGCGCCCATGGCCATCATGTCACTGTTGAGTGCTGGTCGCGTCCGCAAGCCGAGGGAGTTCCGTGATCTAGGCTCGGCCCGGAGACAGCAGACTAAAGCAGGGGTTGGCAAGATGGGTCCTACATTCAAGAAGCACGACGACTCATTGCAAAAGGTGCTCGGAAACTGTCGAAAGGAGGGCAACAAGGACGACGACAAGGAACCCAACGCGTGTAAGCTTCAGAAGAGAGATCTGGCGGATTCCACTCTGGAAGAACGAGACGTGGTCATGGAGAACCACAGAGCTTGGATTGGTAAGAGAGCCAACAACAACAATAACAACAACAAGAAAAATTGTCCTACGACAGCACACGAGACAGTCACAACCAAGATCGAGACGTACATGACTACGCCAGAGGTCAGATGCAGTAAGCAATGGCCTCAAGCCTGTTACCACTACAGTTCAGTCATGAGTGTCCACAAGAACAATCCCGACATGGTCCGGTTCACATGCTGGGCGACAGCAGATACCTCTAAAGAAGGGATGGCTACAGCCCGCTGGGGCTTTTTTGGGCATCAGGCGAACGAGAAGATGCCGCCGAAAGCCCAGCACCACTGGGATTGGGGTACTGAATGGACCGAAGAGGAATTTTGCGACAGAGACGAATGGCCCCCTCGCGCATTCTGGGGAGGCAAGAAGACAAATAAAAGAAATAAAGACGGGGAGCCTATATTCCAAAAGCTCGAGGGTCAAATTGTCCGACTGATTCCAAGATATGATAACAGAGGAGCCGGCCAGCTCTGGAACGGGTTCTGCAAGACGCACGATGGATATGAGCAAAAGCTCCCCGGCATGACGACCATCAACGAGCACCACGTCACGACGGACAAGAAGAAGGATGTCAACAGCAAGGTCGACAAGCAGGGGACCACAACGTACACAACCAGTCTCAAAGTCACCATCCCCAACGCCGTCTTCGAGATCAAGCACTGGGACCAGCCAGCGGCCAAGGACGACGGCTTGTGGGACAACCCGTGCTGGCCGAGCGTGATACAGCCCAACGATCCCGGATACGCTCTCCTCACCAACGACGACTGGTACAAGAGAAACCCGCAGTACCAGCAATACACGGCCGCCTACCGCGCTGCCCCAGCCAAAGCCTTGACTTCGGGCAAGACCAGGTCGCGAGTCTACGGCCCCAACCGCCCCATCATTGCCGTGCGCTCGCTTCACAGCCCTGACGCTATCTATGACAGGGAAGTTCCCAAGACGTGCACAGCGCCTGGTCCCCAGGACGAGTGTGACGTCGAGCCGGGCCATACCAGACGAAAGGTGATTGTTGACGAAGATGGTGACGAGTTTATAGAGTTACTAAGGGGTGACGGGGTCGACTTTTCAGCGCTTGAGCAGCTTCCCGTGCCTGCCATGCCCACGGGACTCGTCGACGTTGAGGTCGAGGTGGAACGTGCTACGCCGGGCTCCGCCATCTCAGTAGATCTTCCCAAGCCGACCTAAGCACTGCTGAAAGCATAGAGAAGGAGGAGAAGGTTTTTGTAGATGGTGTATCGCTTGGGATATGTGTATAAAGCTTTATAGATGTACATGGAAATATAAGTACCTCAATTTTATAGACTGATAGCAGGACTGAGTAGGATGTTGTGCTGCAAGGCTTGGACTAGCAGATTCCCCAGCTTTCCATGATGATCCTTGCCATGGTAAAACAGCTCCATCATCGTCCCGCGCGCAATGAAGGACAAAATGATTGGATACTCACGGCGTATCGGGCGGGGCGGGTCTCTCTTGCAGCTGACTTGCTCCCTAGGGAGCATTGAGTGGCGCTATACACGATTGGTCCTTTGGTTTTGCACACTGCACCTCCAAAATAAACCACAGCCACAAGAGCGTGACGTAGGGCGTACCCGACAATGATGGAAGATACATGGGCCGAGTGTGTGTAATGGGCTTGCGGCTTGGATAGTCATTAGATGATGGACGATGACCAGATTGTTTACTTAACGACACTGAAACACAGCGCCGTGGTATTTAATAATAAATCTGTAAATTAAGATTCATCCTGCCCATTTATGCCAAGATCTGGCGCTCAAAAATTGTACAACTTGTTGAAAACGACCATTTTCTACCCACCCACAAAATGTCAACCACTGTTACAGAGGTTTCCTCGGCTCCGGCCAAGCATGAAACAGTGCCCGTGGTTGCGAATACGGCATCAATGGATATGGGTTTTGATGACCTGGCACGCGGTGACCGTGACGGTAAACTCAAGCTTCAAGGAATCCCCACGTTTTCGGACCCATTGCTTCAGCGACAATGGATGAAGGAGCACATGGCAGCTGCCTTTAGGTTCTTTGGCAAGATGGGATATGCAGAGGGAATTGCAGGTCACATTTCTATGCGTGGTATGTGATTGAAAAGAGAAAGACGCGGATATTTCCGTCGTGTGACATGATTATCGCTGACTGTGATTGCTTTGATGCCTAAAGACCCCATTCTGGATGACCATTTGTGGATCAACCCGTACGTGAAGCATTTCTCTGCTATGAAGGCCTCGGACTTGGTTCTTGTCGACCACGATGGCCTTGTCGTCGAAGGTGGCAACCAAGCCGTCATCAACACGGCAGGCTTTGTTATTCACTCCGAGCTTCACAAGGCCCGCCCTGATGTCATGGCAGCAGCACATGCTCACAGTATTCACGGGAAAACTTGGAGTGCATTTGGGAAGCCGATTGAGATGCTTACCCAAGGTAAAGATAGCTTTTCGGCCGTCCCGCAGGGTGAGCGCTCACGACCGTCACAGATGCGTGCAACTTTTTCGGGAAGCAGAGCGTCTACAATACCCACGGCGGCGCGGCCTTGGCCAAAGAAGAAGGCATTGCCATTGCAAAGGCCCTTGGGAAAGACAACAGCGTTTGCATTTTGAAGAACCACGGGTACGTGCGAGAATAATCTGGATTTGCGAATGAAGGGCGCTAATTTCTTTCGCTCGCTTGTTTGAAGCCTAATCACAACCGGCTCAACAGTTGATGAGGCTGCTTTCCTTTTCCACAGCTTAGAGAATGCTTGTCATTCTCAGCTGCTGGCCGAAGCCGCCGCAGCGAATGGCGTGAAAAAGAACATCATCTCCGACGATGTCGCCCGTTTCACCGCCAAGGTGGCGCAAAGCGCAGTACGTCTTAACATCAATAGTGTAATGTCGCATCTTATTAATATTTCCTGTAGGACAGCCTTTATGTCGAGTTTCAGCCCGAGTTTGATCTGATTGTGGAAGAGAGCAACGGCAAGGTACTGCAGTAGTTGGAGATTGAGCTTAAAGTGCTGACTCGTGGGTTGGTAGACTCATTACAGTAGAATGAATGAATGAGCAATAAAAGAAGTTATTTGGCATTTGATTCGACAGTATTTTTTTTGAGAATGATTCATCCTTTTATATTTCCACGTATCGTTTGCAGGGCCACGAGCTAAACCTGCAATATCAACTTAAATGATTGGAATTCGCAATCACGGGGCATCTCCGGGCTTCAATTTTAGACGTGAGCTTATGAAAAGCAATAAATAGACATGACGAAGAAGGCACTTTGTAAGAGATGAGGAGACGAATTGTAAAGTTGCTAATAACGGATTGGATTTAACTTCATTTAGCTAGTGATTGAATCCGTGATTATACTCTACAATGCACACACGAAACGGCACAAGTGGTCTCAAGCAATCGGTAAATGGGCAAAAATAGCGCATAAATTGAGACTTGCCAGCAACGGTCAGTGTGGGCTCAGCAGAAACGCGACCGAGGCAGGTCAGTATTGCGACGCCTCGCGTGGACTGCACTAGCGAACTGGGTCTGCATTAGACCACTCCATAACGCCCTGTAACATCGACTACTCGCTAGTGGGGCTTTGATTGGGAGCAGCGATCCAGCCAAGCAAATGGTTGTCGGAATCACCATCAGCTCCCAGAAAGATTACAGACGGGCCAATCAAATGGTATTGGTATCAGATGTAACAAAAAGAAATATTGGAGGTATGTTGAAATACTTTGGAATATACACTAGAGCGCTCAATTACGCCATCTTGACAAGCACCTCGACAAGACTTCAACATTGGCATCCGTTATCGACCCTGAGAACAATGACCAAACCAACGATTCTCTATGTCGGCCAACCCGTGTTCTTTGCTCACAAGATGTGGGCCGAGTTTGAGAAGAAGTTCAATATTCTCGCGTACGACTTGAACTCAAGAGAGGAGGTTATAGCTGCTTTTTCTCCAGGTGGAAAATACGCGGCCATCGACGGGATAGTCCGCCCGAATCTGGCACCAAACATGCTGCCCCCGCTAGACGCGGACCTGGTACACCATCTGCCTTCCTCATGCAAGATTATTTCGTATTGCAACCACGGCTACGATGGTGAAGATGTGAAAGCTCTTGAGAGAAAGGGCATCTGGTACTGTAACGGTGCCGGTGGCGCGACGGAGTCGACTGCAGACATTGGTCTTTTCCTCATCTTGGCGGTTTTTCGGTTCACCACCTTTTGTGAGTTTACGGTGAGAGAGAAGCAGGTGGCCGATTGGTTTCACGTCGAGGACATGTGCAATCAAGCACACGAGCCGGGTGGCAAGGTCTTGGGCGTGATTGGGATGGGTGAAATTGGCACAGCTGTGGCAAGGAGAGCACAAGCCCTGGGAATGAGAATCCACTATTTCAACCGCAACAGGAAGCCTGCCATTGAAGAAGCGCTCGGCAGCGCTGTTTATCACGACAATGCCGAATCCTTGCTAAAGGAATCCGACTGCATACTGCTTACCTGCCCTCACACACCGGAAACACACCACCTCATCAATGAAACGACGCTGAAGTTGATGAAGAAGGGAAGCAGAGTCGTCAACATTGGCCGCGGGAAATGTGTTGACGAAGAGGCCTTGGCGGATGCAATCGATTGCGGTCATATTTCCAGCGCCGGCTTGGATGTTTTCCACAATGAGTAAGTTTCGGAATTGAAGGTCCATTCAAACCCTGGTTAATAATGAACAGGCCTACAGTAACTCCGAAGCTTCTCAGAAACCGAAGGGTGACTCTTCTTCCTCATATGGCAGGGGGTACAATCGACGCAAACAGGGTAAGACACCGCAAATTTGACATATAACGCAGAAATTGACAAAGTGTTAGAAATTTGAAGAAATTGCAATGAAGAATATTGAATCGTATTTTCTTGGCGATGGGAAGCCACTGACACCAGTCAACAACGTGGCATGTTGAGGGTAGCAGGGGCTGAGTGAACCTGCTAGTCTAGATAGAAACAACAAGACATGGCCTCATGTGATTCTGAATAAAGCTGGAAATTCAAATAATGAAGAGATGAAACACGGTATCATGGTGATGAATAAAGTAATGCATTGCAAAATGACGTGGAATTATTTGAATGTGAACCCACGCACTTGCAAGATGGAGTTTTTGACCATGAGTTCATTCCAACGTATTGATAACTCAATTCAATGACAAATTATTCAAAATATGTTCTCGATAATTGGAACTAGCCATCTGTATCATTGAAACTCGTGCTAAAACGCGGTGCAATCGAATACCTCGATACAATGTAACATGTGAAACGCTGTCCAAACTCCTGGTTGGAGTACTCATAACGCCAATGTACTTAGTGCACTGCAACTCTGACTTTGCGGGGTTACGCCCCATTTGCTTCCCCGCGCGCCCTCCTGCACGCCCTACGAGCAATTGATATCCCCGCTATGCGCCTCTGCGCCCTAAGGTGACATGGAAACAGGAATGACTCGTTCGCATAGTTCGTGTTATCGTAGGTGGCGATGATATATATCAAAACCTGAAGATGATGGAAGCAAGTTCTAGCCAAGTGCAAGCTGTAAAAGCGAGTCTACAACGACAACATGGCCGTCTCCGCATCCACCAACGGGACCAATGGCGCCCCCGATGCTGTTGGGAATGGAAAGCCAGCCCAGGAACCTCTCGATGCATCCAAAACTGTGTTTCAATACTCCCAGGCTCTAAAGCCGGTGCCTGAACCTGGATCTGCAGAGCTGTGGGAGCAGAATGCCTTCTCTGACCACATGATGACTGTTCGCTGGAGCGTGGAAAAGGGCTGGGATGCCCCAAAACTAGAGCCTTTTGGGAACATCTCCATCTCTCCAGCAGCCTCGTGCCTTCATTATGCAACTCAGTGCTTTGAGGGAATGAAGGTCTATCGTGGTTTTGATGGGAAACTCAGACTCTTCCGCCCAGAACGCAATGCGCGCCGTCTTCTAATGAGCACCCGAAGAGTCTCACTCCCGGATTTTGACGAGGAGGAGCTCGTCAAATTAATCAAGATCCTGGTTCAAACTGATGGTCCCAGTAGGTCTCGCCCCGCTCCAAGCTCCACAAAGAATGATTGACTTACATTGATCGATGCGCACTAGGATGGCTTCCAAAGGAGAGACCCGGAAACTTTCTTTACATCCGCCCAGCCGTGATAGGAAATGGTTGTCAAATCGGGGTTCAGATCCCCAAAGAAGCCACCATTCTGATCATGATGGTGGCGTGGCCCGAGTTCTCCACCGAGAGCCCCCCCGGCGCTCCGCCCAAGTCCCAAGGCATGCGGCTTCTTGCGTCCGAAAACGGTACCGCCAGGGCTTGGCCGGGAGGATTCGGCTACGCAAAGCTCGGCGCAAACTACGGGCCAAACTTTGTTTCTCTCGGAGAGTGCAGAAAGAGAGGCTACGACCAAGTTCTGTGGCTGCTCGGCTCCGATTGCCAGGTCACTGAAGCTGGGTCGAGCAACTTTTTCGCCATTGTGAAGAATGCCGAAACAGGACACACGGAGCTCATAACGGCACCTTTGGATGACAAGGTCATTCTAGAGGGCGTCACGCGCCAATCCGTGCTGGATCTGGCCCGCCCAAGACTATCGTATGATCTGCACGTGGTGGAGAAAAGGTTCACCATGTATGAGCTCCAAGACGCGTGGAAGGAAGGCAGGCTTCTCGAAGCATTTGTGTCCGGGACAGCGGTAATGACTTCTGCACGACTGCTAAAAAAGAAAAGGAGAGCTAACATGTACTAGTTTTTCATTTCTTCCGTTTCGGTTATTCATTTCGAAGGCCAGGACTGGGATATACCAATGGCGAGAAAAGGCGCAGACCAGACTTATGCTATGGCGATCAAGGCATGGCTCAAGGATATCATGTATGGAGCTGAAAGCCACGAGTGGGGGGTTGTGGTGGACGACGAGAAGAATTAAACCTACAATTAAACCTCAAGGGTGTAGCCCTCATTGCGAATTGGCATATACTTCTCTTGCACGTTGGTACGGGTGATTTTAGCCTTTCTATGATAGCTGTAGAGATTTTACTACTCCCCAATTGCTATATGTTTGACGATGTCCTGAGATTGAGTTGATCTAGATTATCGTCAATTTAATCTGACCTGATGCATGGATGCAGGCGGGGTGTGATCGGAGCATCCGATTTTGGTATCCTTTCACAGCTTTTTTCTTGCCTCACATGAGACTTGGAGAAGGAAGGGTAGTCGGACGGCGATTGGAAACTTGAGGTGATTTCGATGATGCCAAGACAAATAATTCTAATCGTAATTTCGAGACATCTTTGAATTTTGGAGACTGCCTTGTGGGAGTATGATGTGAGGTATTCAACGCATCTGAAATCTATGTAGCGGGTGGAATGAGACCATCTCGCTTGCATGCAGCAGATAGACCGAAATCGAGATCGGTCCATCTCTCCCTTGACGCCAATACGATTGGAGTGCCGGCCTCGGATAACATGATGTTGGGTACCTCGCCTTGGATGCTCTTCAACTGCTCCTTGCAGCATTGAATACAGCCGTGGTTGTTTGTCTGGAGAAAGACGACTAGGTGGCTCCTCATGACAAACAGGCGCTCACTTGAACGGTATCCACTTAGCATCAACCACTCCCTAGAAGCTAACCTGGGATAGTGGATACAACAGGAGTTGCTATCGTTGCTAGACATCCATTTAGGACACTTTGTGATACTGTGTTTGGAAGTATTTAGCATTATCTATTCATCGATAATCAATCTTCAGTACATCATTTTTCTTGTCAGATTCATTGACAATACCTGTTGTACCTCCCTGAAAGCCCACCATGTCTACTGTAACTGAAGCAAGGCCCAATGGTTCTCATGAGCAGCTGCCGTGGGAAAGGAGAGCTGCATCCGAGAGAGCCAAGCGTGATGCGTCCTTGGCCAAAGTGGAGCCAAAGCTTCAAGGCATACCCGATGAGCTCCCTCTAAGCTCTCAGGGTTTACCGGGGATTGTCCTTACCGAGCGAGAGATTGAAATCACCGAGAAGTATTCAGTGATCGAGCTCCTGTCGATACTGAAGGAGAGAAAGATTTCCGTCGAGGAAGTGATCAGGGCATTTTTGAGGAGGGCGGCCTTGGCCCAAGTCGCGGTAAGACGCAAGAATATGGTGTGCTGAGATAGATTGCTGACGACTACAGACCAACTGCCTAACGGAGTTGATGTGGGACCAGGCTATTCAACGAGCCAAGTATCTTGATTCGATTCCTGAACCAAAAGGCGAGCTATTTGGCTTGCCCATTTCCACCAAAGAACATCATGGAATGGTTGGGGAAAATGTAGTCACCAACGCCGCATTCGTTTCCTGGGTCGACAAGCCTCATGGGTCCAATTTACTCTACAACACACTTTGGAACCATGGATGTGTATTCTATGCCAGGTCCACCCAACCACAGGCCATTATGCATCTGGAGACGGAAAACAACATCTACGGCAGGACCGTAAACCCGTACAACAGGGAACTTAGCCCCGGAGGAAGTTCCGGCGGTGAAGCAGCACTCATCGGTATGCGTGCAAGTATTTTTGTGAGCGTGATAAACTCTCTGGCAGTCTTGGGTCTAACGTGTTAGGGTGTGGGTGGTGATATCGGTGGCAGTGTTCGCTGTCCATCAGCCCATGTCGGCATTTACGGATTCAAGTGAGTATTTAACCGCGGTGCTTGCGATAAATGGCGATATCTAATCGGCACAGACCTACGAACAAGCGAATCTCGCTGCTTGGCCAGAGAAGCCACATGGTTGGAAAGGAAGCCATCATGTCTACTCCCGGGCCCATGACGGTTGACCGAGAGGCTCTTGAGCTGTTCATGAAGGTGGCCCTTTCTTCCGAGCCTTGGCGCATTGACCCCTCCTTGGCAGTCAAGCAATGGACCCCGCACAAATTCACCAGGCCTCTGAAAATAGCAGTGCAGTGGTGGGATGGTGTTGTCAAGCCACACCCTCCGATGATTCGCGCATTGAGAGAGGTGACGGAGGCATGCAGGAAGGCCGGCATGGAGGTTGTCGACTGGAATTGCGAGGCGCTGGATCACGCGAAGGGGTGGGAAATACTCTCCTCTCTCTACTGGCCGGATGGTGGCGAGCATCTGCTCAATATCCTCAAAGAATCGGGCGAGCCTGTTCTGCCTCTCACCAAGTTCATCATCCATGACCAGCCAAGCGTCAAGAACCTCACACAGCAAGAACTTTGGGATGTACGTATTAGTTCCTTTCGCCCACAAAAAGAACGGATTGCTGATTCTAGATGTGTATAGCGTTGCGCTGAGCGCGATCAGTACCGGGCTGCATATGCTCAGGCGTGGAACAGCACCGCTGAGGAAGATGGCAAAGAGGTGGATGTTATCCTGTGCCCCCCATATTTTGGTGCGGCTACACCCCACGAGCAGGCCCGCTACTGGGGATACACGGCGCACTGGAATTTGTTGGATTATCCAGGCGCCATCTTTCCAGTTACTACGGTTGACCCGGTCAAGGATGCGAAGGATACGAGCTATGTTCCCAAAAACGAGCAGGATCAGTTCGTTTATGACATGTATGAGCCAGAAAAGTTTATCAACGCCCCAGTGAGCCTGCAGATCGTTGGGAGAAGACAGGAGGACGAGAAGGTGCTTGCTGCTCTCGCAGAGGTTGAGCGCGCCATGGGTCGATGAGGGAGTTTGCATTAATCCAAGGGGGATATCTGGAAGCTAGACCGGATTCAAGCCTTTGGACCCTCGCGAAAAGAAACAAGTCAACATGGTGATTCAAGTATTACCCCAACCGTTTACTTTTGAATGTGACTGTAAAATGGATGGTGTTGTTACCATTGTGTCGGAAAAGGCGTGTAAATATCTTAATTTGGTCATGTTTCCACCTCTGTGTCCACCTCTACTCGGTACTTTGCAGCAACTGAGATTCTACGGCCGAATTCTAAGGAGCCTCAAATCTGTGTTGCAGTAATCTGAATTTTTTAATTAGGACGAAGCAACAAATGATGTAGAAATAGTGGAGAAGAGACGATGAAAACCTGCACACTCAATGACTCCCTAAGGCCGCCGCTAATCAGGACACACCCCACATGATGGCCAGCATCCTCCAATGCCTGCTTGACGTTGCAAGCCCACTAACGGCCGAGGTCACCGCACGGACAAGACCCGTTTTGGGGTTAGCTGAGGCCGTAGGGAGTGATTGATGCTGGTGCTGGTTGGGGCCCATGATTGTCCTCCATATGTGACGCAGACTGAGCCAGGAAAAGACCTGCACTCACACGTTTGCGACACGGGAGAAGTTCGACGCAGCGGTGATGGATGAGTCTGGTCACTTCATCGGCCCCAATGCCAGCCAAGACGCTGCGTACATTGGCTGGCCCTCATCATTGCCGTCTGGAGGCATTGCACCACCTTTCGACGAGCCTGACCCCAGCAGCCAGTGGCAGCTTCTCGGGGACGGTACAAGTCACAGCTTGCCTCAAGATTTGTTCGGATTATTTCCAATTCCGTTCAATCATCTCCCTACCGGCGTTTGCTTTGATCCTGGGCGTGAGCCTATCGATCCGCAGCTCTCAGCATGGAACTTGGGCGCGTCTGATTGTCTGACAGACTCGTCGGCCTCGGCGCACCCCAGCACTGCTGCTTCAGTTCCGGCCACGGCACCCCCGCCCAAGATTGGGGCACGATTCTCAAGCGACTCGGTTCGAATCTTGAGGAACTGGATCTCGAGCCACAGTGACAATCCTTTTGCCTCCGAGGGAGACTTGAAGTTGCTGCAAAGGCGAACCGGGCTTTCGAGAAATCAGATTGCAATCTGGATTGGAAATGCCCGGCGACGTGGGAAATACACCAATCGACCCTCCTCGTCCAGGGCCAAAACTGCACCCCAAAGCGCGATGCCAACTATCCAGAGACCGGGGACTCCGGCGGTTGATATGAAAGCTGCGCAAATGAATCCTTTGGAACGATGGGTAGATTCGCCGTCGGAAGACGAGCCTGCCATGGCCAATGCGATCGCCCGTGCCATAGCCTCCACCTCTCCAATTAGCAGAGGTAATCCCCACCCAATATTCGTGACTGCTTGTAATATACCGTAAAATCTCGCGAAATCCGGAAAAGGACTGGAGACGCATTTGTCTCCATAAATGTCTAGAGAGCCAATAATATTTGCGATTGAGAGCCAGAACGCGGGGAAAAAAGCAAAATTGTGCTCCACTCCATGTCCGGATTTCGCGAGATTTTACGGTATGTACTTCGACAAACGCTAAAGTGGATTAGATATTGATGGGTCATCTCGCATTCACGTCGGTGCCTCAAGATATGAATCCTCTCCAAGCAGCTTTGGCACCTCTCCATCTAGCAATACTTCTGCCTATTCGCATGAATCTAATGACTGGACCGGGCTTCCCAAAGCACCCAGGAGACCTAATCGCCGTCATAAAAGACGCGCTCCCAAGAGATGGATCGAGCCTGGAACATCGCTACTGACACCTCGGAACATGTACCAGTGCACCTTCTGCACCGAAACGTTCAAAACAAAGCACAATTGGCAGCGGCATGAAATGTCACTTCATCTTCCACTTGAGCGGTGGTCATGCACGCCGAATGGGCCCCGAGAGTGGAATGAAAATCGCATCGCGAGCTGCGTATTCTGCGGGGAGGCAAACCCAGACGATATCCACTTTGAGCAGCATAACTATTCGGCCTGTCAAGAGCGCACTATAGAAGAGCGGACATTTACCCGGAAAGATCACCTGAAGCAGCACATTCGGTTGGTTCATAATGTGGACCCTATCAAGTTGGAAAAAACGTTAAACGGGTGGAAGGCTACGGCACCAAATATTCGTTCGGTGTGCGGATTTTGTGGCATTTCGATTAGCACTTGGGATCGGAGAGTGGATCACCTCTCTGATCATTTCAAAATGGGAAACACCATGGCCGATTGGAAAGGCGACTGGGGATTTGATAATGATGTGCTGGCGAGGCTCGAGAACTCAATCCCCCCTTGTCAGTTTGTAATCTCCCGGACACTGGCCGGATTTGCTGACAGATGGCCAGATTTTATTCAAACGGAACAAAATACCCCTTTTCCATTCCAGGCCAGCAGCGCTCCATCGGAATCTCCACGGAATGCCTTTGAGCTGATAGAAGTTGAGCTGGCTCATTTCGCACAGGTGCACTACGATACGCACAAAGTACCCGCAACTTCGGAAGAACTGACGCTCGAAGCCTGTCGCATAGTTTTTGCTTCCGAGGCATTATCTCATCAGGATAGCCAGGGCTCATCTTGGCTCCGAGACGTTATAATGTCTTCAGAGACCATTGCTAGACGAGCGAAGTTTGGCCCCATGCGGTCGAGCACCGAAAGCAGGATCCAAAATTTGTGCATTATTGGAAGAAAGACCCTCTTTGATCAGTGTCCACTGGAATACCAGCTTCAAGAATTTGCCAGAGCTAGTTCCTTGGGCTGTCCCATAAAAGACGAGGTGCTTCAACAAGAGGCGTGCAGGCTGATCGGGACGGTTCAGAACCAACCAACTCTATCTTCTGAACTAATTTCGGATTGGATAATTGGTCTGATTCAAGCCTCTTCGGATTGGCTTGCAAGCTTCCGAATACGGGCCCATATCGCTGAGCCTCCCCAACCCGAGCCGAATTCGCAGGCTCATGGTTGCTCAAATGACCTAGGTAGAATCGAAATGGTCATGAATAATTACCGAGAACTCGAGAGAAGACTGAAAGAGTATGTTGAGCTTCTTTCTGTCCATGGGATTACTCCCAATGAAACGAGGCTTCACAGCGAAGCACAGAATATTGTAGCAGAGTTTGATGACGAAGAGTGGAAGGAGGTGGCCCTCCGCAATGGGACATGGCTCACGGCATTCAAAAGAAGGAATCTGGAAAAGAGGAATGATGCCTCTCTTCCAGAAAATGGATTGGACTCTTTGAAAAACGCTCCAGCACTCATCTCGGGAGCAGGTGCCGCAGTTTCAGGTGATACATCAAGTGACGATTACAATTCCGGGGCTTCCCCAAGCGGATTTTCTGGGCAACCAGCTAGCTTCAGAAGGGCTCCTGCAACAGCCAAGAACAATCTTCTATACACGCAAAATGCAAATTTTCAGCATTGGGTCGCGCTGGAGCTGGCTCGATGGGCGAAGGCAACCAAGTCGCCAAACAACCCCAATCGGCATATCCCGACAGATGAAGAATTGCAACACCAAGCTAGATGGATACTTTATGAAGAGTACGTACAATGCACTGGACAGAAATGAATGAGCAAGAACTGACTCTGTATTTTAAGTGGCGATCCATGGAACCTGACACCAGCAGATAACGCTGAATGGTTGAGGAGGTTCAAAGTAGATGTTGGTATAGGGTTGCCTGAAGGCCGAATTTCTGACTCAATTTCACATCCTAAGATATGATGAGAATTGAAAGGAATACATGTCTTGCAGTTGCAATGAGTCAGCAAAAGATACGCTCAACATGATCAGCCGAATAATGCAGACGGAGAGAGGAAAGAGAGATCACTAGATTCAAAAGCGCATTATCACTTATCTTCATCTTGTAATTCAGTTCTAGTTGACAAGCTGAGGCACAGAAACTATTTAATTCCACAGAAGATTTTGTCAAAGACTTTACTTCGGTCTTACTAATGAAGCACTAGACAGCTTGCCTCAATTCCACTTGTCGGCCGTCATTTGCTGAACTACAATCACAAATCTTGTCCTCGAAGCCTGTAGCTGAATCTGCGAGGCCTTGCTTTCTGAATTTGGCTGAAGCAGCCTGCCTTGTTAATCAATTCGCTCATATCCACGTCCTTCAGCTTCCCATCCTTGACCAAATTTTCTACTCGACTGTTGGGGCCGGTCCAGAGTTGCAGGCTGAGCCCAGTCTGACCGAAAGCAGGCGCTGTGGGTCCGACTGTAATCTCAAAATCCTCAACCGCTTGATAAGCGTAGTAGTTGAATGGATGCTTGGTAGTTGAATTGGAAAGGCTCTCTGGAGGGACAGATCGCTCGGTGAAAGGGGTGCAGGCGAAGGAGAGAAACCTGCCTGTAGTGATAGGTTAGCAAGGCAAAAAAGAAAAACAACCACAACAACAACAAATGAACCCCAGACTGTATGGGACCATAAAAGGGGAGCTTACCGCTAGGCGGACCAAATCGGTCAAGGTATGTATCCTTCTTAATTGTCACCTTGAGTTGAATTGGTTTACCGTCTGTGCCCAGTTTGAACCCATCATTATCGGGGTACTTCCATCGGCTCGAGCTCTGGTCAAAGTGTAACTTCAGAAAGTCACCAGGACACTCGCTCCCAAAAGGTTTGTAGCCATTGAGAATAGACCAAAGAGGGTCGTCAACGGGGTATTCCGAGGGCCCCAAATATTGACTGCCACAAACAAAGCCAGCCTGAGCTGGCCCTGGCAGGGTGATGTCCTGACAGCTGCAACGCGATGCTATAGAGGCTGGAGAGATGTCAATATCTTTGGCCAATGAGATAGTGAGCCAAGAAAGGCATAGAAGAAGTGATGGAAACATCATTGTTGAGGTCATGCAACGATGCGAATGTAGAATGTTGGGCTTTGATGGTAGGAATGGTTTCTTGGCCGAAGTGCCGGACAGGCCTGTTTAAATGCATCGAGATCAGGGGATTCTTTAGTGAGTTGAATATGAAGGTTCCTTTCCCTTGTTGAGTGTCTAGCCTCACCTGTTAATCAGAGACTGCAAGCATGTGATGCGATGTTGAAAATTTCTTCGACTTTACTATCAACCATGAGAGTCTGTAAGTTACAGGAATGCTTGTAATTGAACGGCCCAACTTTGTTGTGACGAGAGAGCGCCATTTTTCAAATAGAATCTTGGCTTGTGTGCTGTAATTGGTGCTGGCAAGTGAGTGGCGTCTGTATAAAGGTTCGAGTCGGGCCGCCGCGGGCCGCTCACATATTTAGCCGCACGATTCAGGTTGGACCCAGACTCAAACTTTGAAAGCCTTGTTAGAATCTCTCTGTCTTGACTAAGCTCAATTGGAATTTGAAATATTTACCCAAAACTGGCTGAGCAGAGGATAATTTGTCTTCAGCACGAAACAAGCCTCTAGATTAACCCTTCGCAAAAGCCAGCTTTAACAATTGAACTTGTATCAAGGTTATTATTTTTACTAACTTGTAAAACCCAAGCCCCTGCATAACTCTATTTTACCTATCCAGATCGAGTATCGAGCATTTATTACGTTCCTTGAAGTGATGCTCTGTAAATCTAGACTTCTGATGATCCTTTCCGTTTAGAGCGTGGCATTTCGCTACTTCAGTTGTCAAGTCTAGGCGGAAGTACAAACTCTGCACATGATTGTAACAAGGCACTTGCAACCAAACTGTACTACAAAGATTCATGACAAGGTTCAATCTGAGTTTGTTCTGGAACGATCTAACTCATAAATCTTAGACCATTTGAGAGACAAATGTGAGGCTTTTCAATGTTATGTTGAAGGACTTGAATCTTATCCGAGCTGACAGTTCCCAACTTGGGGGATCGTTACCACCACACGTAGTCTCTGAAAGCAAGCTTTTCGACAAATTGGGTTACCATTCCGCCGACGATTTTGCCGAGACCCTTTCCATTGCTTCCATCAACTCCTGGGGCAATCCTCTCACTTTCTTGCCAACAGCCACTTTGGCCCTTCAAATCTTGCTCAGTCGCAAGCTCCAAGAATCCATTTGCTTCCAACACGGCAATGGTCAAATTTCCTGTCCAAAGTTGCATTCCGTATCCTTCCTGCCCAAAGCCAGGCGCGGTAGGCCCAGCAATGAGGGTCAAACTTTTCGCCACCCGATACACGTGGTAATTAAGCGGGGGACTCTTTGGGCTGCGGGTTGAAAGACTGGAGGGTGGAAGCGATCTTTGTGAGAAGGGCGTACATGCAATGGAAAGAAAGGCACCTGTCGGATATCTGTTAGAACCAAAGTATACGGTACAGACGAAAAAAGGACTGCCTACCTGTGTTGTACCCAAAACGATCCAAATATGTCCCTTCTTTCAACTCCATCGGGGTTTGAATAGGCTCCTCCATGTTATCGAGGAGGAACCCAGGCTTCTGGGGCCAGTCCCACACTGGCCTAAGGCTGCAGTTTCCGAGACAATATCTGCCGAGAAAATCCTCTGCAAACCTATAGCCCGCCAAGGGATCATATCCCTTCATGATCACCCCAAGAGGACCGTCTGACGGATAGTGCTTGGGCCCAAAGACATCGCTGCCACAAGTGTAACTTTTTACATCGGAACCATGTTGCTCTATGTTATGACAGGTGTCATTTCGTACTTGATGACCCTCTTGGGAAATTGGGATAGCCAAAGCGAGGGAAAGCCATGACAAGCACAGCACAGATGGGAAGAGCATCTTTGCTCTTTTGCAGGGTGAGGTGATGATCAAACTAGATGAATCAAGCCGGGTGATCAAGTGCATTTATAGGGACACCGTCCTGGATAATTTTGATTGCTTTGCGGAATTCGCGTATTTGTTATTGCGCATTTTTCAATTGTGTCCCTGTGCTGGTCCAAGATTGCGTGGCTCTTGTCAGGGAGTAGAGTGGGCCAGCTCGAGGAATGCTTTTTATTAGAGGTGATACCTATGCAATTGCGGTGTCCCCGATGCCATGATTGGTTTGTGCTCAGACCGGGCCGCCGCGGGCCATTTCCGCGTGGGAGATGAAACTCTTGGGATGATGGTTGAGAAATTACTAGGCGATGATGATTGGGTATTTCATACAAAAGCCCGGGCAGTGCTTGCCAACTATTGTAGCCTTCTAATCGAAATGTAAAACAAGACCCGCAATTGCAGTCCGCGCCGAGGCTGATCCAACACAAAGTAGGGATGGGATCGATGTCTTGGATGATTTGTGCCCTTGCAGCTTTCACAGCATTCCAACCAACTTCAGTCCCCGACGTGGGGCATGATTGGGATTGAATTGTAATGGCACCCTAGTAGCAGCTATAAGCTTCATGGACATGGAAAATCCTAACTATCGCGTGTTCGCATTTTGACAACGAAGTAGTTGGTAAAGACGTCGATTTTCTTTTTCGTACATTATTGTATTGATGGTGAAACTAAAACCCAATTTACTCAGAGTAGTTGTGTCTGCTTAAATCAGAATCATCTTACTAGTTTTTTTAGTCAAGCCCGCGCCCTTGATGCAGAGCCAGGCCATAACCTTCCACGGAAAAGCGCCTTTTTATATTTTACCAGAAGCCGCAAGCTCATCAAATGCTTGGAACACTGCCTCTTTTGTTCTCAAGGCGATATCCTCAATTTCCTCCTTGGTGCTCGTGTAAGCGGGCGAGAGGAGTACGTGGTCTCCCGTGACGCCGTCTTTTGTTCCTACGCCTGGGTACAAGCTGATGGCAAGCTTGTGGAGACCCTTTTGGTGGACAGCATTTGCAACGCCAACCGATGGTGCAAATGGCTCCTTGGTTTTCTTGTCGGCCACGAACTCAATCTAGTCTCGGTTAGATGGGGCTTGGATCACTCGCCAGGGCCTTGACTTACTCCCCAGAATAATCCTTTGCCTCTGACGTTGCCTACATGCGGGTGGTCATCAAGGTGGTCATGCAAGAGCCTCTCGAGCAAGACGCCCTGCTTCTGGACGTTTTCGACGAGGTTTTCCTCTCGAATGATGCGCTGCACCTCTAATGCTGCGGCGCATCCGACGGGGTGGCCCTGGTATGTGTGGCCATGTGAAAATGCGCTTGAAGAAAAAAATTGTTAGAGCCGTTATGGAAGACAAAGGGGTCCGAATTATGGACATAACTTACCCGCTTCCCTTCTCCAGCGCGTTGGCTACTCTGTGGTTGATCAACATTCCAGCAACTGGGGCGTACCCACCACCCAGGCCCTTGGCAAGGGTCTGAATATCGGGCACGACGCCCTCCTGCTGCCAGACATGAAGGGACCCGGAACGGCCCATACCGGACATGACCTCTAGTGGGGGAATCAGCACCGATGTCTCAAAATTGTAAACCCGGGATACATGCCGTCCAAGATGAGGAGAGCTCCGTATTTATCGCAGACCCTTTTCATGGCCTTGAAGTATCCAGGAACCGCGGGAACACAGCCCAGTGTCTGTTTGCAATTCATTAGTTGAGCCAGTCAATAGTGTAGCTACTAATTGAACTCACCGCTCCAACCACGGGTTCGGCAACGAATGCGCACACAGTGTCGGGACCAATCTCCTGGAATTTGCGGTCCAGCTCATCAGCCAGCTGCTGCACGTACTCGTCGACGGTCTGGCCCTCCTTCATGCCGCGGTAGGCATTGCAGGCCGAGACACGGTGGACGTTGGGCAAGAGCATGTCTACAAAGAGGCTGCGGCGAGCGACGTGTCCACTCATGGAGAGCGAACCCAGGGTGCAGCCGTGGTAGGAGCCTTCGCGCGCAATGAAGTTGATTCTCTGGTTTTGCTTTGGGCTGATTTCAGTGTAGTATTGATGAGCCATCTTCATGGCGCATTCCATGGCTTCGGAACCTGTAAACATTAAAAATGCCCTTGTGAGCCAGCTATTCAAGTTGATGATACATGGGAACAGACATACCGGAGCACATGATGTAGGCCTTTGACATTTCACCGTCGGTTCCTCGGATGAGCTCGGCAGCCAGCTCCTCTCCGATTGGGTGCCCAAAAAACATGGAGTTGCAGTAGGAAAACTTGTCCATCTGATCAATCATGGCCTGTTTTACGCGCTTGTTGCTGTATCCGATACAGGCCACCGCCGCGCCGCAGGTTGTGTCGAGAATCTGGTGGCCGTCGGAAAAGGTGACTTTGGTTCCCTCTGCCGATACGACTTGCATGGGCGGCGACTTGATGGACCTGTGCAGCACGGCACTCTGATGCTTTGGGTTCTTGCTATGATTTACAGATGCGGCCGACTTTTGGCTATAAGCCGTTGCGGTAGAAGACAGCATCCTGCCCTGCGAGGGGCCATGAGCCATTGGCCCCCATGTGTTGAGAGAGAAAGTAACATTGGCGCCACAACAAGACGTCTTTGGGTTGATGCTGAGGACAGCCCCAAGGGGCTTCTTCAATGATGCTCGACCGAGCATTTTTGGAATGATGTCACCGTTGGCAAGTGTGTTCTTGGCCTACAATGGAAAATGGTGCCACAGGGTGTTGAAGAAACGACGCTCTCTTGCTGTGATGCCAGCGTATACAGGTTGGCAATATGGCATATAAGCCCAGCACAGCACCTGCAAGCCTGGACCGATAACCGATATGCGGGGTGTATCTCTACCCTGGGTCCTATTTCTAGATGGATAGATCCATCGAGTCCAAGACGGATAGTATGGCACATGATCTGGATCGGCCACGGACTAATTGGGGGGGCGTCTCCACAGGCGATGATGCACGGCGTATCAGGCGCAGATGCGACATTGGCTCGTTAGCGAGCGGCCCTAGCCTTGCAGCGACGAGTGGAGATGGGATGTGCTTGCTCCGGAGAATTGCTCCAAGCCATCTCGCTTAGCGGGTTTCGAGCTGGGAGCAGCTGGATGGGCACTAGGAAACTGCCGAGAAGGCAAGATGCGGGGCCCATCAGCTAGTATTTACAAGTTAGGTCGGATGGATGGACACGAGAAAACGGTTTAGTCATGGTTCCCGAGATGTGGGTTTTGGTCATGTACAGCACGCGTGGATCCTACAAGGGATGCGTGGTGGTGTCTTGTCCTGTCCAATGCACTTTTTTTTTCTTTTACGCCATTCGCTCGCTCATTTTAACCCGTTGTCATGTCATGTCAATAGCAGATCTCCGCCTAACTCATCCAGTATCTGGGTCCAATCGGCGTCGTCGGCCTTCTCTCGGCTCGCGCGCAGGACCCATAGTTCCTCCAGGACCTGCAGGGCGCGCAGCACGTTTTGGAACTGGCGCTGCTCGAGCGTCATCTCGAGCCTCTTGCGCACCAGCTGGATGTCGCCCTCGTCGGTGGCCTCGCCGCCGGCCATGAAGAGCGGGAACAGCAGCGCCGACTCGGGCGACGTGCCGACGGGGATTTCCGACACGTGCGCCAGCACCTTTTTCAGGTTCGTCTTCATCTTGTGCTGCAGAATCCCCGATATTGTCCCCTTGACCAGCGAGCCGCCCTTCTTTACGTGAGCATTGCCGCTGTTGTGGTGGTGGCACAGCTGCTTGCGAGCCAGGCGGTAAAAGTAGATGAGCACGGCGCTCTTGTAAGCGTACGCCAGCGCCGACAAGCCCGGTGCCGTGTCTGGGTGGCAGTGCCAGTCTTGGAGGCGCTGCTCGAGCGGCGCACACGCGGTTTGGAACAGCGACTTTCTCTGCTGGACCTCGTCGGGCGGCGTGTCGTTGCTGATTCTGGTGTCTTGGTCCAGGCAGCTAATCTCGGCAATGAAGCGCAGCAAGTCGGTGGCAACGCCCAGGTAGCTGTCGATGACGTCGCAGATGCCCTCCAAGTATTTCCCGTCGAGGAGCGGTCTTATCCTCAGCGTCACAGTGCCGATGATGTCGTGGTAGGCAAAGTTTCGCAGGATCCATTGGCCCTCGGGGCTGAGCCTGAAGGCATCGGCGCCGCGCACCACCTCTCCGCCCGCCGCCGTGGCCGAGGCCGCTGAGATGATGTGCATGGTGCCTTGCAAGTGCGTGTGCCACGTCTGGCGGTCGCCGGTGCCGACCTCAGACGTCAGGAAGGCGAGGCAAGCAGCAGCCTTGGTCTCGTGGCAGGTGATGTCATTGGACGGGGTTTTGATGGCGAGGGCCAGGTTCCGCAGCGCCGCAGATCGTGCCTCAAGCGCCGTTACTTTGTACGATGGGTCCACCAGCGACAAATGGCCTGATGCAAAGGCGAACAGTGCGTCTGAGAGAACCGGGGACTCCATTGCCATGGGTAGGAACACTAGGAGGAGGAGAAAAGAGTGTTGGTCACGGTGATGGCGCGAAACGCGTGCTTTCGGGTGTGCGACGACACGGGACGGACTCACCAGAGAGGAACGAGTTAAATTGCTCACTCACGGTCAGATGGCGGGTCAGGACGGTGATGTAGTAGCCCATGACATGGCGCTTCTGCGAGATCCTCGACTCTCCGCGGATGACGGTGACGGGCATGAAGGGGCCGCCTACGGGGGCGCTGATGGAGGCGTGTTGGGTGTTGCCGTTGATGCCGGCGGCGGCGGCATCATGGGCGGCGGCGGCAACGGCGTCTGCGTGCTGGGGAACGACGTTGCGGACGGGCTCGCGGACGCACTTGAGGTTGAGGCGTCTGCAGGTGCCACAGACGGGGAATGTATTCTCCACGCACTTTTTTCTCCTAAAGCGGACAGAGCAGATCAGCAAGCGACAATGGACGCGGCCGGAGCGCTGCGAAGCGGAAACACGGGGCGGGCATGGGAAGGGATTGGAGCGGTCCACACTCTGCTCTGCTCTGCTCTGCTCTGCTCACTCACCTGTGCCGACAGGTCAGACATCCCGTCTTGTCGTGCTTGGACCCTTTCCTCCGCCGGAAGCTGGCCTCGGTGGGCGACGTCGTCTCCATGGTTTTCGCCACCGCGGACCGGAGCGTGCGTCGGCGAGAAGGAGGCGAGGCTCTCGGCGTGTCGGGCGTAAGTTTGGTGTTTAACCTTGCCAAAGCGACGCGGGGCTTGTCGCCATGAAGAAAAAAAAACGGGGGCCCCGCCTCACCTGCGCCGGCACTCGCAACAGAGGGTGAGAGTGAGGACGCAGGGAGCGACTGATGGAGGCCTAGCGCCGGTGGGGATGGAGTCGTGCCACGCCGTGGGATTGGGTGCGGCACACGCTAATCACCCGCCATTCGTCCATCAAGCCTGACACCTGTCTCGCGTCCAACCCCGGATTCCACTCCCAGCCTGCCCGTCTTGTCATGTACACGGTGAAACTGATGCTACTCCAGGTCGTTGTCGGGTCTGCCTATTCGGGACGCAATCCATCTGCATCGTTGACGGTGCCACGGTAGACCCGCACTGGCAGATTGATCGCCCTCGCGATGCAACAAGACGCTGGGCATTTCCATTCATCCCGCTCATCCAACTGCCGGCGACCCCTCCAAACAGCAGTGTTAGCGAGAAACAACTAGAATATCAACTGCCGAACACAAGCCCTAAACAGCTGCTTACATCTGCCACGCGATACAGACCCTGCCTGCCCTGTCGATTGCCGGGTCCACCTCCGCTATCTCTTTTGCATTCAATTCCTTTTTACCAATCTCTTGCTAATCGCTCCATCTTGTCGGTGCCGTCCCCCATCACGGTTGATTCGCCAATCATCTTACAACGTCTCATGCGGCGCGCCTATCCGCTCGTGGAAAGTAGATTGAGACCGAATGCAGTCTGTGCCCTGTACGCACTGTCCCTTTAGCCCATCCATCCATGCACGTCCATGGACATGACATGCAGAGCCGCATTCGTCACGCATTGTTTGGAATCCCTTCATGGGGGCCGGCCAGGCTCTGTTCCCTGTTCTGATTGGACATGCATGGCGTATTTGGCGCTCCGTCCCCACATCCAAAAATAGCCTAGTCTGGCATCCTCCCATCAACTTGCTCCAGCCCTTTGGCGTGGACTATCTGAGGGCGCAGTTGGCAAATCGTGAACTTGCCAAGTGAATCAAAGAGGAAAGTTAATAGAGACGTCGTAGCTACCCCGCGTTTTCGCAAGACCTTCAAACGACTGTGTGAATCTCCACAAGGCGCCTATCACATGGGTGGCATCGTGACGATGCCCGTTTGTTGCTGTGAGCCTTGTTATTTTATATAAAGGAACAAGATATATCAGTTTGAGATATTATTGATTGCCATTGAATCTGGCTGTGTTAAAGTTACTTGGTGTTGCGGGCTGCGTCGTTTGGTCCTGGCAGTAAACCTTTCCTCCACTTCCCTTTTCTCTACACGCCTTTCATTCCCAAGTGTATTACCCAGCACGATGCGACGCCTCATATCTCGTGGAGCTGGCGTCAGCCATCGTGTGCCATGGGGTGTCTCCTCTCGATCTGTCACGCTCATATCCGGCAGGCCACCTTCCAGCCCCTACAGCGCCTCTCGACACATCCATGGCACCCCAAGGAACCTGGGATCAGCCGTGACCCTGCCATCCACATCTACCAGTTATCCCGTCAACCATGAAAGGATTCAACCGGTTGATACCCCCTACTTTATTGACAACAAGTTTGTCAATTCCACCACCAACAAGTTCATCGACCTGCACGACCCAGCCACGAACAACCTGGTGACTCGGGTTCCTGAGATGACTGACGCCGAGATGAAGGCCACGGTTGCCAGCGCGGAGAAGGCCTTTGAGTCTTGGAGCAAGACCACGGTTCTGACGCGCCAGCAAATCATGATTCGTTTCGTCCAGCTCATTCGCGAAAACTTTGAGCGCCTAGCGGCCAGCGTCACCATCGAGCAGGGCAAAACCCTTGCCGATGCTCGCGGTGATGTGCTTCGGGGTGTCCAGGTTGCTGAAGCTGCCATCGCCGCGCCCGAGCTCTTAAAGGGCGAGCTGCTGGAGGTTTCAAAGGACATGGAGACTCGCACCTACCGCGAGCCTCTGGGCGTGGTGGCTGCCATCTGCCCGTTTAGTAAGTGAAGCCCGATGACCGAGGGTGGTTATACGGCTAACCTGAAGGCAGACTTCCCCGCCATGGTTCCTCTGTGGTGTCTTCCAATTGCGACCGTGACTGGCAATACATTGATTCTGAAGCCGTCGGAGCGCGATCCTGGTGCTGCTATGATCCTTGCCGAGCTGGTCAAGGAGGCCGGGTTCCCGGACGGCGTAGTCAATGTTATCCACGGCGCCCACCGAGCCGTCGACTTCATCATCGACGCACCCGCCATCAAGGCCATCAGCTTTGTTGGCGGCAACAAGGCGGGCGAGTACGTCTTTACGCGAGGTTCTGCCAACGGCAAGCGAGTGCAGGCAAACCTCGGCGCAAAGAACCACGCCATCGTGGTGTCGGATGCCAACAAGAACCACTTTGTCAACAGCGTAGTGGGCGCCGCGTTTGGCGCCGCCGGCCAGCGCTGCATGGCCCTCACCACGCTGGTCACGGTTGGCGAGACCAAGGACTGGCTGCCCGAGATTGTGGAACGAGCCAGAGAACTGAAGGTTGATGGCGGCTTTGAGCAAGGAGCCGAGATGGGCCCCGTCATCACGCCGCAGAGCAAGGAGCGCATCGAAGCTCTCATTGCCAGCGCCGAGAAGGAGGGTGCCACCATTCTCCTCGACGGGCGCGGATGCAAGCCCGCCAAGTATCCCAACGGCAACTGGGTCAGCCCCACCGTCATCTCCAACGTCACGACCGACATGACGTGCTACAAGGAGGAGATCTTTGGGCCCGTCCTCATCTGCCTCCACGTCGACACCATTGACGACGCCATCGACCTCATCAACAAGAACGAGTACGGCAACGGAACCGCCATCTTCACGCTCTCCGGCGCCACGGCCGAGGTCTTCCGCAAGAGGGTCGAGGCCGGCCAGGTCGGCATCAACGTGCCCATCCCCGTCCCGCTGCCCATGTTCTCCTTTACCGGCAACAAGAAGAGCATCGCCGGAGGCGGCGCCAGCACCTTTTACGGGAAGCCCGGCGTCAACTTTTACACGCAGCTCAAGACCATTACCGCATTCTGGTCCGCCACCGACGCCGTGGCCAACAAGGCATCCGTTTCCATGCCGACTATGCAGTAGACGGCCACCAAAAATAATTACACCTCTCTTTTTGCACTTGTGGGGTATTTTTAGATAAAGGGAGAAGAAACAAATTAAACTCGCAGCATGAATCCAAGATTGAAGACTGTCAAAAACATGGTCTTTCATCTTCCCTGTGAAAATGTTGCTTTTTATAAATATGAACTCTTCGTTGTATTGCGATAGTTATAGGTCACCCTATCCGTCCCACAACTCTTTTTGGCCCTGCGCGCAACACATTTATATTTAGTCGCCATTCAAGGAAAGCCAGACGCAGAATATCCAAAACCGGAATCGCCAAACAAAAAGGACGGCACAATGAGATTTTCAATATCCGCCTCCCAGTTTTCCAGAAGCGGCGTGATTCCCAAGTCGTCATAGAATTCCCCCACAATGCTGCCGTCCGCAGGTCCCGCTTCATCCGCATTCTCTGAGATATGGCCTTCATGATTCCTTGAAAGCGAGTGGGGGACATGGCCGGAAGATTGTGCAACCTCAGTACCAGCTTCGCACGGAGAGTGCTCAAGTCTTGCTTCATGCGCAACAAAGTGCTCCTGAGAGTCTGCTGTGATAATATTAGAGGCCCGAATGATTGCAGAATCACCCCATTTGGAACGCACCATTGTGTGTTGCCGCAACTCGCTTGTGCAAAAGGTTGAGGAATTCCAAATAGTCGCGTGCTCGGGAACACCTTTGGCTGAGATGCTCCAGTGTCCCAAGACAGCTGTCCCACCGCTCCTGGAGAGGCTGCTGGTTAAAGTGGTGGGTCTTTTGTTGCATGTATTGAGCCGATATCAAAATGATTCCACACGTAACCAAATCTGTCAAAGGAGAAGTATGGTCAGTTTCTTTTTCTCTGCAGACCGAACTTTGATGGGATTGTACAAAATGTGCTGAACCACCATGCGCCAGTGGCATCTTGTTCCGTGGCAGTCTTGAGGGATTTGACAAGGTCACAAGTCGCCTCAACGCATCTCACGGCACACGGCACACCTAACGCCATTCTCAGCTCTTGTCCATGTTGCTCCAACACGTCTGCATCGGTCAAGTTGTATCGCCCAGGCCTCTGCGACGCTGCACGTATGGACGCGCAGAAGGAACTAAAGCTCGGACGGTAAACAAGAAGCTTCAGGTGAAGGTATCTGAAGTCAACTGCCATTAGCTATTTGGTTGTAAAAAATAATGCCAGATGGCTCACCGCGCTTGGAGAACATTCGACTGGCGCTTGAAGACCGGATTGATGTCACGAGGCGCATCCTTAGACTCATCCCACTGCAAAACATCTGGAAGAGAGGCTTTGAAGGCGTCCAACAATGCATCAATGTGTATCAGCACGTCAAAATTGTTGTTCTGTGCTTTTCTAACCCCGCACTGATTGGGTAGAGGGTTGTAAATTTGCGTGAGGATTTTGGCGAGAATTCTTGCCAGCTTGATGTTCTCCACGTTGAAGAGGTTGATCGAATGCATTCCCGGGGGCTGGTTTATGCAACCGTTGTCCAGCACCAAGTACTCGTCATCAATCGGGCTTGGCAGAGGTACTTCATTGACAACATGCATTGACGGCGGGCGACCAAGTGTCATGCTTACCGTCCTGCCATGGTGTTAGTAAATAGACGAAATGAGATTGCACGCTCACATTTCCATCTGGATACAGCCATGCCAGATCCGTCTTCTCATCTCATTTTCTACTCTCGAGTGCTGCTCCGTATGTTTGCTGGTCTGAAGCCCCAGCCCCACGGCCATACGACCGGCCAGGCCAATTAGGTTGTAGCAACGGGTGGGATATTGTGTACATGACAAATAAAGCCCCGTAAGCAGCAGGGCTTGCACAAGAGCTATACTTGCGTTGTCGAGAAGCTCAATGCTCAGCAAAGCCTTTATTCGCTCATGGAACATGGCCGACATGATGTCCTTTTGTTCGGGTGGAAGATCCGAAAACTCACAACCGATCGCAAACACGGCATTGAGTGCGCAAAAGAAGACTGGCGGTGTGCACTTGCCGCCGCCCAAACCAACGTCGTGTCCATCATCCGGAGTCAAAATCTGGTATCCATGTTCAGTCCATAGGGTTGAGTATTGACGCCGAAACGCGATTGAGTGAATCCACGGGTAAAATATATGCGAGTTGGAAAAGTACGAGTTTAAAAGCTTATCCGCGGCTGACCTCGGCGGAAGTACATATTGCGGCTGCAGCATCATCTCAGCTTGGCTACTGTGCTGAACTGTGCTCCTTGCGTGTTGTCGTGTGTGTCGTGGGGTTGGCCGGGACTCGGAATTCGCATCACAGCGGCCTTCTGGATGAGGTATCTCCTGCAGTAAAGACCATACGGATGACTGTCCGTAAAATTCATTATTCCCGGGGCTGGACAAGTCGGCCTGGACGGCTATGGCAGCCCCCATGGCGCTAATGGGACTTGGGCCATCGCTCTTGTCTCTGTTGCCTCCAATGGAACCATTTCTGTAATGATTCGAATTTCGAGATGCATCGGTAAAGTTGCTGTGTGGGTTTGACCTTTGTGAGGCATCATTTCCTGTGGGTGGTACGGCATGACTCTGTTCTTCACTAGCTGCATCATGGCTCCTGATTGAACGACCCGAGCGCAATCTCGGTAGCTGAGTGGCTGCATTACTCAGTTCTTGGGCACCCCTGTCATTGATTTCAGTTGAGGTACAGCCAACTGCGTTGCCTTGCTGGGCCTCATGACAAGGTGGCGATTCCGGCCGCAATTGGAAGCCCTGTATTACTTGCTGTAGCTCGCGGATTTGGCTCCTCAGAGAGTCAATGTACCTATGTGTTTCTCAGCCTAGTAGTCCCAAATCATTGGTACATGTGACAGATGATTACTCTTGTTCGCTGACATGCTTCGAGGAGCTCGGCAAAATGGTGTAACTGCAGAGTGATGGCCCTTCTGCCCTTTTCCCGCACGGCCCACATATCGGCTTGCTCCCGTCGCATCGGATCTTGCGCTCCCGGCAGTTGTCGCAGGCCAATGCGACTCGTTTCCGTTTCAGCGATCGAGAAAACTCTCTCGGCGAGTTTTGATCCGCGGCGTCCATTCGGGTGCAGTTTGTCCCGATAAGCCGTGGGTTGTTGCCGTCGGACGGGTCGTTCCCGAAAGGACCCAGTCGTTTAGAAGGCCATCTAGTTTTGTCACGTGAGAGTCCATTTGACTCGGGAATATTCCGAAGCCAATTTGTGAATCCTTGTCAAAGTTTAATCGGAGCAACCTGGATTGAGGCACCGACGGGAACATTCCGGAGAATCTGACGCAAAGTGCAATCTGCCAGAGCCTTGGACATACCACTCCCAGTGCATCTTTTGGTATAACATATGCTGTCACAGTAAAGTCAACATCACAGTACGTTACCTCGCTGCTTTAGTCTAACCCCACCGTGGGCCGACCCTGAGTTGAGCCATCCAGCCATACATTTACAGATTTCACGGTAAAGCCTGTGCCTACACCGGATAGTGACGGTGTATGGAAAGTTACAGTATTTTCCTGAAATGCCTGCGCCGCTGCCATAGAAACAGCTTTCGGATTCCCTGAAACTAGCAGAAGGGCCTCCAGGACCTTACGTTTAGTTATACTTTTAGTCTCATTTCTTCGGACCTAGAGTCGGCAGGCATAGCAACCCCCCTGGATTGACTTGGCTTCCGGACTAATAAGAGACACTAATGGCGACAAGTCAATGTGGGATTGGTTGAGCTGGCACCGGGATCACTTCAGATATTCGGAACCGAACTCGGCAGATGGCAAATGCCCACCATTACAAAGCCGCCAGGGATTCGAGTCAAGTCATGTAATCTTCTATTTTGCAAATCCTCGACAAAGAAAAATAGCCCTCTATTCCGCAAATCTTATCTATCCGTCTGTACGCCAAACCAGGTCCGTGCCAGAAGGACAGCCTGGAAATCATTCTTTGAACCCGACTTGGGAACATCATTCCAACTCAATCGTACCTATCGGCCTCTGTTAATATCACAAGCATGCGAGAGAAAAAAGAGAAGCACGCAGGAGGCTCTCTCACCTGGAGGCTTTGACGTGGTGTCGTATACCACTCTCGCGATGCCCTCCACCTCGTTCACAATCCGCCTGCTAATAGCCTTGAGGAGACTCCACTTGAATTCGTATGGCTCGGCACTCATCATATCCAAGCTGGTCACGGCTCGCAGAACGCAGATGTAGCCATAGACTCTGGCATCTCCCTGCACACCGACGGCTGTGGTGACGAACGCAAAAGTCAGATACCGCTACAAATTCGCAGAATGGAAGAAAGGGGGGTTACCTCTACTGTTGTCAAGTGCGGCGTAGGCTTGGGTGACCTGCAAATCTCTTTAGCAAACTTTCTCTCGGATGACGGGTGGCGGCGTCTGACCTCGTCGTAAATTCCGGCTTCTCGGATCATGGAGATGAAGATGTGATCCGCCTTGCGCACAATTTCGACTCGCTCGGGGGTGACTTCGCCGATAATCCTGATACCCAGACCAGGGCCCGGGAAGGGGTGTCGTCCAATGAGCTCCTCGTGGATCTTCAGCTGCCGGCCGAACGCCCGCACTTCGTCTTTGAAACTATGCATCGTTAGCGATCGCAACAAATAATTACCCTCTTTTTAGAGTCGTGTTCAAGACTAATAACGTACAGCTCTCGGAGCGGCTCGAGGAGCTTCAGTTGTGCTTCCTGTTGTTTATCAGCATCTGTCCATCAAAATATCGAACAGCGAGTGCAACTTACGCCGTTTTGCATGCGAGCGGGAAGTCCTCCAGCGTTGTGATGAGCTATACGAGCCTTAGTTGTCTGCAGCGAGGAATTTATAACAGAGAAACTTACACTTGATTGTAGCGCTGGCGGCTCCCTTGAAACTCAAGCTTTCCACGATATCCGCTGGGCGGGGTTAATAAATTTTCGACGTTTGGTAAGCAAAGTGAACAACTAACCATACAGTGTTCCCTGAAGGAACCACTCAACCTTTCCGGCACGCGGTGTGTTCTCTGCTTCTTTCTCGATGCTGGGTATAGTGTTAGGCCAAATCTTCCGCGATCCGAAAAGTGACGAGCGTAGGCTTACCGGAGTGCCTCGATTTCAAAGAGGTCAATGACTATTGCCTGAGGTCAGTATGATAGGCTAGCCAACTCCCAGGTGGTTGCCTCACAAGTCCCTCCGATAATCTTTCTCTTCGCTTCAGGCTCCGTAACGCCTGCAAGACGGCCAAGGAAAAGCTCGGATCCGTCCACCACGGTGAGGTTAATCCCCAGATGCTTATCCAAGGTTTCCTTGACCTGCTCGCATTCATTCAGGCGCATCAGACCTAGTAGACATGTTAGAAAATTACTGTGGATATCTTATCAAGATATTCTTACCAGTGTCAACAAGGATTGCGTGGAATCGGTCTCCAATAGCTTCCTTCATCAGCTTGGCGGCCACAGTGCTGTCGACACCGCCGGAGACGGCTCCAATCTGCGAACTAATGAGCAAGCTGACATATGTCACTGGGCAAGATGGAAACACATACAACCTGCGCGTTTTCGCCAACCAGTTTGCGAATGCGAACAATCTCCTTCTCTGAGAAGTTGTCCATTTTCCAGTCTGCTTTGGCACCGCAGATCTTGAGAGCAAAGTTGGCGAGAATGTCAGTGCCCCGCTCTGTGTGCGAAATTTCAGGGTGGAATTGGATGCCTAGTAGTCATACTTGTCAGCAAACTTTGGCGCGAGCTTGGAGAAGATGCACGGACCGAAGATAGGCTGAGACTCGTGGGCAATGCCAGCAAACTCGCTGTTCTTGGTGGTGGCAATGGTCTTGAAGCCCTCGGGTAGCTGAACGACCTTGTCGAAATGACTCATCACAACTACAGCCAGAGCAGGTCAGATACGCATCAGGGCAAACCAAACGAAGCCCATCGGCAGAACGAACCGTTCAAAGAGTCGCCCAATCCCTCGAAAAGCCGGTCGGCATGGCCGCCAACCTTGCGGATATCCATCAAGGTTTCTCCGTACTCACGGTGCACGCCGGGTGCCACATTGCTGGGGTTTACTCTCCACGCTGGGACAGTCGTTAGTCAATGATGGCCCAGACACACCTAGGGGCAAGAATACCAATCAGTTGATTGCCGAAGCAAACTCCCCTTTGCAGCACATGTTAGCGACTTTTTCGTGATGCGTTTGGTGTACAACGTACAAGACAGGAACACCGAGCTCGAACACCAGCGGGTCCACGCCCGGGGCGTCGGGGGCATAGACACTTGACGGGCCCCCGCTAAGAATAATGCCAACCGGTTTCCAACCCAGATCTTTGATCTTTTGGGTGCAGGGCAGCATCTCAGAGTAGACGCCCAGAGATCTCAGGCGTCTCAAAATGAGCTTTGGTTTTGTTAGTTCCTGTTACCCGCATAGCAGGGGCTGAACGAACATGACTGGTCTGGGATCCTAGATCCAAGACAAGCACGGTCTTGACAGGAATGGTCAGCTCAAAGGCACTAGATCGAGTTGGGAATGCTTCATCCTTACGTCGAAGGTATCGTGCGGCGGCGCCGCTTCAAGTGAGTCGCCCATGGTGAAGAAGATTTGCTGCCAAATGCTCAATGCGTGGCTCGTGAATCTGGTTATGGCGGGAGAAGAACAAGGGTTAATGCAAGCATTGTGCAAACCAAGCGAGCACCAAAAAAAATCTGTTGCAACCCCACCTTTTTGTGGCTGACTCATCACCCACATAAGGCTAGCCCCACTGGTGTTAGGGTACGCCTGCTGCCACGGGCGATCAGGAAAAATGGTCTTGGCACGTGAGGTGAGGTGAGTCATTTCAAGCACCACTTGAAAGGAGTGCAACGCAAATGGGCACGCATGCTTTGAACCACGAACCCAGGAGAAATGTTAAGATGAATGCGATAATTAATTAAATTTAAATAGCTATTGTAATGACTAACTTACCTGCGTAGCTACTGCAACAGCTGCTGCAACGGCTGCCGGTTACTGGCTTGCTACCCGAGGATCGCCCCCATCTAAGCGCAAATAAAGCACCATAACCGACACCAGTCCTCACAGAGACTTGTTTGGTTTCTTTTTTTATTGCAGTCGACTAAGGTGCGTGGGTAGCGGCTGTTGCTTGGAGGAATCCCATCTTTTCAAGTGCGGTCAGCCTCCACCCAGGTACCTGGGAGAATAGTGAATACGCGGCCACCAATTGAACTCCGAGCTAGAGCTATAAATGTTTCTATGAAGTTGGATAGTCCTATGATCTTTAATTGCAATCACATATATCTATAATTCTTTTCTTTGCACACAGACTTTTCATGTTGTGGACTTTGGGGCGGGGTAGGTGGAGGCTTGCCGCACTCAAACGGATAAACTATAAAGCTATAGGTTCATATAATTCGATGAGATACTATAGGCCTAGGATCCTATTGTTGCATCTGAACTCGTCTAGACGTCCGAGATCAAGTTCGTGACCTGATCTCTGAATGTTCCATTTTCTTTGGGCACATCCGCTGGCCATCCATCCCGGATCTGCTCCAGAATTCCCCATGATTGCTCACCATTGACATTGTATGCAGCACGATCGGCAAAGCCTGTCGTGTTGATGGAAACCATCAGATATGGCGCGTCTTGAGCCGAAATAGTCGCAGAGATAGAAGACACCTCAAGACCATCAGGGCCATACATTGCTGCGCGACCGACAGTGGTAACAAGTGTGTACGCGCCGCTGTTGACCGCGTACATACTGGCAGCAGCCATGTTAACCTCTGCCGCCTCCCAGTACTCTGCATCTGGATGCTGTGGATCTGGGGTATATGGCCAGGCAGCAATGTGGATAGCCTCGGCTTGAGCTTGCATGGGGAATGTCATGGAAGGATGGAAATGTCTAGTTATTCATCAGTTAATGAACTGAACCCGTCAAGAGGCTGAAAAAAGTTGCACTTACTCCCAACATTCCAGCAAGCCAATTCTGCCATAGGGTGTCTCCGTCACCTGGAATCCATCCGTTGACCCATCGCTCCAGATGCTTCGTTCTCCGCCAGAGGGCCGCAATTTGTGTCGGTGAATGAGAACCTCTCCAGATGGGTCAATCAAAGCCTGTGCCATGTAAATTGCGCCATCGCTTTTCTCCGAAAAGGCCAATGCAAGATAGACAGAATTCCTCTTGGCTGCGGAGATGAGCTTCTCCCAGTTGCCATCACCAACAACGATGGAGTTTTCGATGTAGTTTTGAACCCATTTCTTGATCCAAGCATCGTCATTGCCCCTGGGATAGCTTTGAAAGTTACAGGGTTAACCTTTTTTGAATCGAAAAAAAAGTATTTGGTGATTTAATCTTACCCAGGAAACCAGAGCTCGGGAAATGCGACAAGGTTGGCGCCATCCTTGGCTGCACGGTCAATGTATTCAACGCCAAGTTTGGTCGTTTCATTGATGTCGACGCCAGAATAGACCCTGCTAAGGATTGGCTCATGCCAAAGTGCTGGAGGTGCTCGAATCAGGGCCGCATTGAGCGAGGTGCCAGTGTCATTGCGAATCGCTCTGCCACGGCAGAGCTCTACACAGCATGCTACGAGTAAAAGAAGTGATTTGAACATTTTATCGGTTCTCAAAACTGATAAAGATCTGATTCTGGAGTATAACTGATGCTTTTGTCGTAGAAATTCCATTCTTTTATACTCATTCTGCGGATCCATTCCCTCCGATTTCGTATCTCGGCCATATCATGGCCATATTCTCCACTACAGCTACTAGACAATCGCTTAACTGAGAAAATTAAAGGTTGATATCCACTTGTTGATGCTCCGATTGCCTGGTGGCCCACCTATGATAAGCGACTTGTCCACTGCTCAGTTATCCAAGCGGACGTTTCTCGCACGTCTGTACAGCTACGGCATCGAGATTTTCAAATGATGATACAAATTTCCCTAGGATCTCTTTGGAAGTGTAGCTGAGGATTGCTTTCAGGCGCTTTGAAGGTTTGCTGCTCACTCATGGACCAAGGCTTAGGGCGTGTCAATTGTGTCATGTCTTCCAGGAATGGCATCACATTCGAATGCAACTCTCTGTGGATTTCTATTAGATAAGTCGAAGATACGGAGCCGCAAACTCCTCCGATCATCCAGAATAAATCTGGAAACAGTACTAAATGAACCTTTCTGTCCGAACATACCGAGGTCAGTCTTCCGAGTTGGTGGGGCGCGGGATACTCCCGATCTTCGTTGTGGGTCTGCACGGGTAGTTCCCGGCTCTGTTACTCTCAGCAGTTGAGCGTAAATAAGTCGTCTTTTTTATTGCAGTTCCACCAAACCGGGCCTTTCAAGGTACTTTTTATGACCGCACATACTTACCCTTGCACATTCATCATACGACACAATGTGCGTTGACTCGCTGAGATAATACAAGCCAAATAAGAAACATGGCTAATTTGTTCAGGTACACCACATCATTCGCCTTCTTCGAAGCCTTGATCGATGTGAGTGACCCCCATCTTGATTTATCCTCTAGCTATACGTAATGACAAATACTTGAACAGGCCGGGGTCAAGAACTGCTTCGTGAACCTTGGCTCTGACCATCCAAGCATATTGGAGGCCATGGTCAAGGGACAGCGAGAAAACGCAGATAAATTCCCGCGCATCATAACATGCCCCAATGAAATGGTCGCCTTGTCAATGGCGGATGGATATGCTCGCCAAAGCAACGAAGCTCAATGTGTCATTGTGCACGTTGACGTAGGAACATCAGGCTTGGCAGCTGCCATCCATAATGCATCCGCAGGCAGAGCTCCCGTGCTTATATTTGCTGGGCTTTCTCCTTTCACCATAGAGGGCGAATTGACTGGATCTCGAACCGAGTACATGTGAGACCAAGCTCCCTTGGAAATACTCCGCATTGGCTGACTCAAGCAGTCACTGGATGCAGGACGTCAAGGACCAGAAGCAGATTGTAGCGCAATACTGCCGGTACGTGGGAGAAATCAAGACAGGCAAAAATGTCAAGCAAATGGTTCGGAGAGCTCTTCAATTCGCAACGAGCAACCCACAGGGCCCGGCATATCTAATGGGAGCACGAGAGGTCATGGAGGAAATCATCGATCCCTATGACATTGATACTAACCACTGGCGGCCCGTTGGCCCTTCGGCCCTGCCTCATAGCGCCGTCGTCGAAATCGCAGACTGCTTGGTGCACGCCACCCAACCCTTGGTGGTTACAGGTTACAGCGGCCGCAACCACAGTGCAGTCAACTCACTGGTGAATCTCGCAAATTTGATCAAGGGTTTGCGGGTGCTAGATACAGGCGGCTCCGACATGTGCTTCCCAGCAGACCATCCTGGTTGGATAGGGATGAAGTACGGTGCAGACGACGCCATCACAACAGCGGACGTATTGCTTGTCGTGGACTGCGATGTCCCATGGATCAACACGTTGCGCAAACCAAGCCCGAAGGCAAAGATTATCCATCTTGATGTTGACGTTTTGAAACACTCAATGCTGGTATTCTACATCAATGCCGAAATACGGTACCAGGTTGATGCCGCCACCGCCCTGTCTCAGATTGTCGAGTATATCCAGTCGTCTTCAACTCACGCAGAGCTACTTTCCAGCTCGGAATTCCACCAACGGTGGCTTTCATTGCAGGAGTCGCACTCGGCGCTATTCAAGACCCTAGACAGCAGGAGACAAGTGGATGAAACAGGCGCAATGAATGCGGCGTATGTCTGCGCGGCTTTGCGCGAGGCACTGCCAGAAGACACCATCTTTGCAATCGAGGCTGTCACAAACTCGATTACTGTTGCCGAACAGCTACGTCTGAATACGCCTGGCCAGTGGATCAACTGCGGCGGCGGCGGTTTGGGATGGAGCGGTGGTGGTGCACTTGGTATCAAGCTTGCGGCTGACGCTAAGAGCGAAAGCGGCCGCAAAAGAATGGTGGTGCAGATTGTCGGCGATGGAAGCTTCCTCTTCAGCGTCCCCGCCAGCGTGTACTGGATCTCGCACAGGTATGGGATTCCAATTCTCACAGTAGTCCTCAACAACAAAGGTATGTATCAAATCCCTGCCCATTAGCATTTGTAAGCCTGCGTCTAATAAACTTGACACACTTGCAGGTTGGAATGCGCCTCGCAGATCAATGCTTTTGGTCCACCCGGACGGGCCCGCATCAAAAGCGACAAATCGCGAGTTGAATATCTCTTTTGACCCCCCACCAAATTATTCCGAGATTGCGCGAGCGGCCAGCGATGGAAGTATTTATGCGGCAAGAGTTAAATTGGCAAATGAGCTGAAGAAGTCGTTGGCCGAAGCGATACAGACTGTAGAAGCTGGCACTTCGGCCGTCTTGGATGTTGCCATTCTTTAATACGCATGGCGTGCTTATAGCCCAGTTAGGTAGATACAATACGGACCCGTTCATTCTTGAAACAGCCCAAAGATGTTATGGCTTCACCAGAAAATATCCGATTTCTACTATAATCGTACAGTTCTAACACGGGGAAGTCGTAATTGTACGCCTTTGGTTGCGCCAGATTTAGAGATAAGAACAACCATGGTCGAAGCTATTCAAAATTTGGGATATCAAACTGAGAGTTTATTGTTATTGTAAAATATTACATCCATATTCCCGCTGGGTGGTATCAAATCAAGCAATTTTACCTTAATCCGAGGTGCTACTTGGCCGGTAAATAGTCCGCTCCTTCAAGAGTGTAGGGGTATTTGTATCGTGACTCGGTAAAACGACCACGTCTCTCTGCCTACTGAACTCCTTGATGAGTTTCAGGCTCTGGAAAGCCGTCATCGGATCGTCGTTGATACCATCTGGTGCTTCATTGTCCAAAAGTTCAATCCCGTAGGTGGCATCGCCGGGGAGCAGATAGGTAGTGCGAGTCGCATCGTCATCGATGCCAAAAACAATGAGCGACACGTGGCCGACAACATGACCCGGTGTCCTGACGGCCATGATAGCTCCATCGGCCGTGATTTTGCAGGAATCCTTCCACGGTCCTAGAGGGCTGTCGTCGAATTCTAGGTGTCGCGGGGCGAAATCTGTTGGCCACCTGTTGGGGGCGAAGCCCCTCAGCGTGGACATGGTTGGGCTATTTCCCACATCTGCCCAATGCTCCTTGGAGACAAAAACGGGAACGTTGGGGGCCTCGCGCGACAGATCCTGAAGCCCGCCAGCGTGGTCGCTGTGAAGATGGCTGAGTACAATGGCCTGCAGGCTAGAAGGCTCAGTGCCGAGGGCTCGCAGCTGCTCGACAATGCCTTCTTCGCGCTTTATCTCGACGGTGGCGCACCATCGGGTCGGATTCCAGGCCGCCAAATACCCAGCATCGTTGAAGCAGGGCGACTCTCCCGTGTCAAAAAGAATAGGCCCATCGGGGTGAGTAATCAGAAAGGTGCCAATCGGGAGCGACTCTGACCAGGTGCGGTCCGTAAAAGATCGAAAGCGGCGCATTGCAACGCTGCTCGTGCTAATGGGCTGGCCCTGCATTGCGGACCGGATTTTGGTGGTGCCTGTCGAGATGAATTGCACCTTGACAGGCCCCATCCTCTCATCAGGGCTACTCATTTTTATGGGCGAGAAGAAGCAATATGATGGTACGGTTGCATTGGAAGCAGCAAGTTGGCAACTTTAAAAGAAAAACAAAATCTATCAAAGAAGAGAACAATCCAAACATGCCATTCGTGATAGTCGGCTTACCTCAGCTGCGCCGAGTACCGACTACCGAGCGCCACTTCTTCGAGACCCACAGTGCCGTGAATCCACTTCCTGATTCATGCTATTTCTTTGAAACGGTGAAATAAAAATGTGCCAATTTTGTGTAAAAACAAAAAGGGAAAGAATATGCTTTGCAGCAATTCAATCTGAATAAATATTATGACAGACAGACATGTCGTTGCGGCTAAAATTGGGCCACTCAGAAATTATCTGAAGCCCAGACCATCTCCAAGAAACATTTTGAGTCATGACCCAGCAAGCTTGTTCGGAAAGAGTTTAAAATTGTTCTCGACGGGCCCATTGGCATACTTGATGAAAAAGACCAGGATGCACCCTTAGGTGTGAATTGCGGTAGGTGGGACCAATGCAACAGACTCGTGATATCAGGGTACAGCTCGGGCCTAGTTCTTTCATTTCCCGTCCTCCACTGTGAAAAAAGGGTGCTGGTCACAACGTTGCAATTGTTAGGCGGGGACGGCACCCTATTTTTACCTCTTCAGACTTGCGATGTTCTCTGGTGCAACTAAAACAAGACATGTCGTAGCTAGCTTGTTCGTGTCTTAGTTATCCAAGAAAGCGGTCAAGATTGTCATCAGTAAAAATGGCATTGCAGTTGAAGAAGCTGAGACAGAGATACGAGAAATCAACATTCAGAGCCACTGATTAGCAATGGCGCTAAAAAGTCTCCACATCTCTGGACTAACGCACAAGATCCATTCTGCCACGTTGGTGATGCGTTCTAACTTGTACTACAGTCTTCTCACCCCCGAACTACCCTAGAGTACCAGATATTATCACATGCATCAGTGGTCGTGACTTTGCGATTTTAGATGTGGAAAAGAGAAAAAACGAATGCTGGTTTTCATTATTAATGTTATAGTGATTTGGGATCGTCCTCTGGCATTTGCTGTCTGAGTATTGACTGTGGTCTTTGTGCAAGGTTGATGAACCTGTAGTTTTGTCTCTCTTGGCCACGTGAAGTAGATTAACTGACAACCAGGGAGCAGTTTTTAGTGACTTGAAACCAATGACTATACTTGAAAAGTATCAAGCAATAATTTACCGAGCCTGTCTTCTTATCTTCAACATCACAAAAACCTTATCTATCATGCATAACATCTCGCCCCTGACTGACTCTGTGATGGAAGGGCAAAAAGATTTTTCACATCATAGCGTACAATCATAATTAGATATGAAAATGGCCAACATTCGTTCTGTATAAATTAGCAGACATTCTTGGTCATGCGGAATGGAGCTGAGGCAACTGGCATGCAGATATGCCTGAACTCTACTCCCAAATCGTATCAACCGCGTTGCAATGACGTTTTCACGCTCTACGTGAATTGCTACCATATTTTTCATGGCTGAAATTGATTCCACACATAAAAGTCGCTAAGGATTTAGTGTGGTGACGTTGGTGGAGGCTCATGGACCCCGGACGTCGGACATGTTAAAAGTCCGACGAGTGGTAGCTGTCGAGCTTGTTTTGCAGTGGGCGGGAGGAGCTGAGATTTTCTTTTTCTCAGGCTTGGCACCCTGTCGGACAAGGGTCTTCCGAGACCGAGCTCAAGCCGTCATTCGAAACTTGGTCCACTCGGCGCCGATGCTGAGCTGGGCTCGCGGTTTCATCGCTCTTTTATTCTCGGAGCGACGGGCCCGTAATTTCCGGAATTTGCGGAAAACTGAACCAGAGGCTCATGATGCCCCGTGGGTTGTGGCTAATCCAACCACTGAAATCCAGCGAGTCGCGATCAGCCCTACGCATTTACGTATTCAACCTAGTGCAATCTGATGGCGGGTAATGCGCACGCAAGCACCGGTGCTTGGCAAGACATGATTAGGCATAAATTCTTTTTTCGCATCTTGGGCTGTGCACCGGTTTCGTCAGACAAATTTGATACGTGGACCCAATGCTCGGTGTTCGGCCTTGGGAATATACCGAGCATGGCGAACGGAGATATGTAATCGTCATTGCGCTAGTTGCAGAATACGAAGTTGTCGTGTCTCCCAAGACAGCAAGAAACCAAAATACAAAACGTCTCATTCTTCTCCTTAATTTTTCGATTAATTTTCCCCGCATAATATCGTTCTCTCTTCTTTTTTATCCACCCTTTTGTCTCGTTGCTTTTTCGCTTTTTGTATCCTCCTAATCCCCCCATTGTCCAATCCAAGCATTCTTCCCGATAAAGACCTACGATCGATAGCAAAAACCTGACGGCGCGTTGTCAATATGGAAACAGACGAGGACATGGCGAGGACCTTGTCAGTCCACTCGCACTCCTCGCATGGCGCGCGCTCCAACAATGGTCACAACGATGCCAAGGACTCTCTGGACGATGTTTCTCGCGGGGTCAATGATTGGAATTTGATGCCTGAACTCAAGTCACGAGCGCAGAGGGCAGGCGATCAACCAGATTTGGGCAGAAAACTTGGAGTCACCTGGACTGATCTCACTGTCAAGGGGATTTGTGCTGATACTACACTGAATGAGAATGTACTGTCTCAATGGAACATTCCTCAGCTAGTGAAGGATGGAAAGAGCCCACCTCCGAAAAAAGACATTATCCACCAGTCTCATGGCTGCGTGAAACCGGGAGAGATGCTCCTGGTGCTAGGTCGGCCTGGTTCTGGTTGCACGACTCCTCAGACTATTGGCAAACAGACGCTCGGGCTATGCAGAGATTGAAGGAAGCGTCTCATTCGGCTCCATGGACCACGAGGAAGCCCGGGGATACTCTGGTCAAATTATCATGAACACCGAAGAGGAGATCTTCTTCCCGACACTGACTGTTGAGCAAACCATGGATTTTGCGACAAGATTAAAGGCATCATCCAAGGATGCCTCAGACCCATCATACCAGCAGCTGCGAAAGGAACACAGGGATTTTCTACTCCGGTCGATGGGCATCGAGCATACCAAGACGACAAAAGTTGGCAACGAGTACGTACGTGGCGTATCTGGAGGAGAGAGAAAGCGAGTCTCTATTGCAGAGTGTCTCTCCACCAACGGAAGCGTTTTTTGCTGGGACAACTCAACCCGCGGACTGGATGCCAGCAATGCACTCGAGTATGCCAAAGCTATGCGCGCCATGACGGATATCCTTGGATTGACTACCATCGTAACGCTATATCAAGCAGGCAACGGCATTTACAACTTGTTCGACAAGGTCCTTCTGTTGGATGAGGGTAAGCAAATCTACTATGGGCCCCGCAAACAAGCTCTGCCATTCATGCAGGATCTTGGATTTTTCTGCGATCCTTCAGCGAACGTAGCCGACTTCCTCACTGGCGTAACTATTCCAACAGAGCGCCAGATCATGGAAGGATACGAAAACCGTTTCCCCCGGACCGCTGATGACATTCTTGCCCATTACGAGCGATCTGACATAAAGCAGCAAATGGGGGCCGAGTACGGCTATGCCCAGTCTGAGGAAGCCCGCACCAACACCAAGCAGTTTCAAGATCGCGTGCGCTCGGAGCAGAACAAATACCTGCCAAAGAACTCTGCGCTGACAGTCGGTTTCGGGACCCAGATCTGGGCCTGTGTTGAGCGCCAATACCGGGTCCTGTGGGGTGACAAACCCACTCTGGTCATCAAGCAATGCAGTCTTCTCATTCTGGCCCTTGTCCTTGGCTCTCTTTTCTACGATGCATCTGGTGATTCTTCTGGGCTCTTTATCAAGGGCGGTGCGCTCTTCTTGGCCGTTTTGTATCCGGCACTGATGGCCATGTCCGAGACCACGGACAGTTTCACCGGAAGACCAGTACTTGCAAAACATCGATCCTTTGCTTTCCACAACCCGGCGGCATTCTGCCTGGGTCAAATTGCTGCCGACATCCCCATCATTCTCTTCCAAATCAGCCACTTCTCCATTGTCTTGTATTTCATGGTAGGGCTAAAGGTGTCGGCTGCAGCATTCTTCATCTTCTGGTTTACCAGTGTTGCCGTGGCCATGTGCATGACGGCATTTTTCCGCATGGTAGGCGCAGCATTTCCAACATTTGATGCTGCTTCAAAGGTTTCCGGATTTGCCATTGCTGCTTACGCCACCTACGTTGGCTACATGGTATGTGTTATCTGCTCTGCCATCTCTTTCGTTGACTAACAGTACAGCTTCCGAAACCTGATATGCATCCATGGTTCGTGTGGATCTATTGGATAAACCCTCTTTCATATGGGTTCGAGTCTCTCATGGTCAACGAATTCCATGGGCTGACCGTTCCCTGCGTCAACAACAACCTCGTCCCACTTGACCCTTCCTACACCAATGCAACGCATCAAGCTTGCACTGGTGTTCGGGGAGCCCCGAAGGGCGCGACAACTCTTGAAGGTGATCAGTATCTGGCATCTCTCTCGTTCGACTACAGTCACATGTGGAGAAATATTGGTATCGTTTGGGCCTGGTGGGTGTTTTACGTTGCGCTCACAATCTTCTTCACCAACACGTGGAAGACGGCAGACAACAGCAGCCGCTCACTACTGATCCCCCGAGAGAAATTGAGCAAGATGAACCGTGTTCAAGTCAAGGATGAAGAGTCGCAACCTACCGAGAAAAACAGCGGAACAACTGCGGGCATCATTGATCAATCCCCGTTGGATACCAACGTGAGGGGCGATTTCATACAAAATAGTTCGGTATTTACATGGAAGAACCTTACATACACTGTCAACACCCCGGAAGGCGACAAAGTTTTATTGGACAATGTGCACGGATGGGTAAAACCGGGAACGCTGGGCGCGCTCATGGGTTCTTCAGGTGAGTAATTCTTTTGGGAGGATTCTAATGACTTAAACTAATGGGAAATCTCGCAGGCGCTGGTAAAACCACTCTTATGGATGTTCTTGCACAACGCAAAACTGCCGGCACTATTAATGGTTCTATCATGGTCGATGGACGCCCCCTTCCGGTTTCTTTCCAACGATCTGCCGGGTATTGTGAACAGCTTGACGTTCATGAGCCCATGTCAACTGTCCGCGAAGCCCTGGAATTTGCTGCACTACTTCGTCAGTCTAGAGATACCCCGACCGAAGAAAAGCTCAAATATGTGGATACCATCATCGATCTGTTGGAGCTACATGATATAGAGCATACCCTGATTGGAAGAGTCGGCAATGGATTGTCCATAGAGCAGCGCAAGAGAGTCACTATCGGAGTTGAGCTTGTGTCCAAGCCGGGAATTCTCATATTCTTGGACGAACCGACATCTGGACTGGATGGACAGGCTGCCTTTAGCACAGTACGCTTCCTTCGCAAACTTGCAGCCGTGGGTCAGGCCATTCTGGTGACTATCCATCAACCCTCTGCTTCCCTCTTTGCGCAGTTCGATACCCTGCTTCTCTTGACACGCGGTGGAAGGACGGTTTATTTTGGCGACATTGGGCCCAAGGCTAGCACCATCAAGGAGTATTTTGGCCGCTATGGTGCCCCTTGCCCTGAAGATGCCAATCCGGCAGAGCACATGATTGACGTGGTTTCTGGCAACTTTTCGGAGGGCAAGGACTGGCACGAGGTATGGCTCAACTCCCCAGAGTACGGCAACACAACAGCGGAGCTCGATAGGATTGTGTCGGATGCCGCCTCGAAGCCAGCGGGGTACGAAGACGACGGCTACGAATTTGCTGCTCCATTGTGGGAGCAAATGAAGATTGTGACCCGCCGCATGAACACCGCTCTGTATCGCGACATTGAGTACGTCAATAACCGCATCTGGCTGCACATTGGCAGCGCGCTATTCAACGGATTCAGTTTTTGGATGATTGGCGACAGTGTATCTGACCTCCAACTGCGCCTGTTTACCATATTCAACTTCATTTTCGTCGCCCCGGGCGTTTTCGCCCAGCTCCAGCCACTGTTCCTTGAGCGCCGCGACATCTACGAGATCAGGGAGAAGAAATCCAAGACATACCACTGGTCTGCCTTTGTGACGGGATTAATCATCTCCGAAATTCCTTACCTGCTCATCTCGGGAGTTTTGTATTTCGCCTGCTGGTACTACGTGGTTGGCTTCCCTGCATCAAGCGACAAATCAGGCGGCACCCTTTTTGTCATGCTAATGTACGAGTTTCTCTACACCGGGATTGGGCAGTTTGTGGCAGCGTATGCCCCCAACGCTATCTTCGCTGCGTTGGTCAATCCACTCATCATTGGTGTTCTCGTGTCGTTCTGCGGAGTTCTTGTCCCCTACAGTCAGATCACCGAATTCTGGAGATATTGGCTCTACTGGCTGAACCCATTCAACTACATGATGGGTTCCATGCTTGTATTTACGACGTATGATGCCAAAGTCGAGTGCTCCGAGTCGCAGTTTGCTGTTTTTGATCCGCCGACCGGCCAGAGCTGTCGCCAGTATCTGGTCGAGTACATGCGTGGTGCAGGAGCGAGAACAAATCTTGTGAATCCGGATGCAACCTCTGCCTGCAAGGTTTGTCAGTATCGCAAGGGCAATGATTACCTGTATACCCTGAATCTGAAGGACTATTTCTTTGGGTGGAGGGATGCGGCAATTGTGGTCATATTCTGCATCAGTTCATATGTTTTAGTCTATGTTCTGATGAAACTTAGGACAAAGGCTAGCAAGAAGGCCGAAGGTAAGTGAGATGGAGGAGCAGTTACTAAATACAGGATAAATTGGGGGAAATCATATTTTCAGAGATCAAGATGGAATAGCGATTCAATTCATAATTTAGAGAAAGAAAGAATAGTTTAGAGCACTTCAAGATATAGATTTAGACATAAATAGTTAGAGATTGATGATAAAACCTTCCTTGTCAAACTTGGCCTGTTTCTCGCCCAATCCAATCCATCGTAGAATTTCATCATCCGTGTTGGGTGAAGCACAGACAATTCCTGCGGTGGATTGTTGCTTAGCACTTGAGGCCATCTGTGGCGCAGTTATACTAGATCTAGAAGAGGTCATGCAATCGTATTATGCGTGTCCTTCTCTTAGTCTGATATACAGTGCCAGGTACCTTCTAATACTTGAAGACAAGCCGAAAACGATGAAAAAGAAAGCGAAAAAGAAGATGAGTACGACCATGAGCGAGTAGCCCACGGGATGCGTGTTGGCATTGCGTTTTGAGCAACCCAGGCAGGGTAGAGGAAAGCTTATCGGAGGATTAGGGAAGGCTGAGATGTGCCAGTAGTTGTAGGGTTTGTGCTAAGCTCTAAGTTATGCGCCGGCGGGAACGTCTTCCTGGACTAAGAGCAGAAAAGAGAAATAGTTCAACTACAATATTGGACTTGTTTAAAGCTTAATCGACGCGGCTGGCCCTTTGGTTCCAAATATTAAGAGCGATGGGTTCTAGACCTGAATTTCAAGCGCAATAAGCCATTCAGCTCGATTCGCGCCACACCTAAATTGCCGGGATCCGAGCTGTCCTCTGAGCAATGGTCTGCCGTTATAAACCACGCTGTATTGCGTTTTTTGTCCGTTTTCAAGCCATTGCACTTGCGTTCTCTTCTCTTATCCAGCCTCAACCATATCATGGCTACCAACGGCAGCCAAATCAATCAGCCGACGGTTCCTTCAGGCCAAAATTATCAAGACCAAAATTATTACACAAACCCCCCTCCCCCTCAAGTCTTACCATATGATCAGTACCTGGCTCAACACGGTAACCAGCACTCTGGGCAAGTCTATGACCAGAATACAACCATTCCGGACCCTATCTCACAGTCCAAAGAGCACCAAGATGCTAGCCAAGCCAATACTCGGAAAAGTAGATTTGTCGGCGCCGGTGGTTTTTTTGGGAAAATCTCCAATTGGAGTCTGAAGAAGAAAATCATTGTCTTCGGCGGTACTGCACTACTTTTGGTTCTAATCATCGGCCTGGCAGCGGGTTTGGGTTCGAAACATCATCATCACTCGAAACATAAGAGCCATAGTAGCGGAGGCGGGTACGATTACGGTTCAGTTGACTACTGCGAAAATCACAGCACAGACTGCGGCGTGTGTGAGGTTTACAATTCAGCTTACTGCTCAGAGTGCAGCGCATCATTCACGTGCGTCTAATATGTGGTAAATAGAGATATAAACATCATTAGGCCCCCAGGCCTCAGTCTAGTCTGGTGATTAGTCACATGGCAGCAGCCCAACCGTCTGCCTGTCATGCTGGCTTGTTCTTGTTCTTGGTGCATCACTTGTTATTGTGATGCACTACACCACTTCATGCATCGTGATTAGAATTGCGCCCTTTTTTTTCTTTCCTTTTATATTTTCCCTTTCAATCGCACGAACTGAGTCTATCTAGTTTACTTTGGTAGCCAATAACCGCTGGGGTTATTTAAAAGACAAAGATGCTATTGCTGTCGACGCTACCCTCAACGACATATTTGTGGACTCAGATATTAAGCATTATTGAGGACACAATTGGCTTGAACTTTCCATTGAAAATTAATGAAGAGGATACATAAAAATTGTTCAATCAATCTCGCGCCCGTGTTGGGCATACCAAGTCCCTATGAGTGATGCGATTAGGGGTAATAAGTCTCCTGCCTGACTTGGAACGCATTTCATATTAATCCACATTTGACCATCAGGATGAGTACACTATTTCTGACTTGATGCATCGGGCCTAATTATCTGCTTATTTGTCATCGCTCTGCCCGGCAAATCGCGCTGGCTAGACGTTAATGTGGAACCTCGAAATCCCGCCAATCTGGTTGCCGTAGCCGTACCATCGGGAGCAATGTGATCCAGGGACAGTTGCTTTTCGGTCAATAATTGTCGCTCCACTATCCCCTCGAGCTAAGAGAAATGTCTATGCCAGATCGAGCGCTTCAGCTCTCCCGGAGAAGCCGTTCCGGGCGAGATAAATACCAAATGAGGACGTTCATAGTAAAAAGCTCAGCCCTTTCAGGTGAGCTTGACCGGACACGAAACTCTAAAAGCTGTCGTCCACGGATTAATTAATATCACTTGTTTCACCCTTGTTAGGTCCCGTATTCTGGACCCCGATCAGAAAACTAGAACTCTCAAACAGCTCATCACGTGTCCTTGTAACTCACCGAATGTACGCTTAAACACGCCATTGGGCATCCCATCATGTCAACTAATATCGTATCCATCGGGAGGCAACCGAAGGGTTGGGCCCTTTTGATGCGCAGCAACCCTGCTAGTGTCAACTGTCAACTCTAACCGGGAGTTCAGGGCATCTCTGAGCCTCATTCGTCCGAATCGAGTGTTGTTAGACTGAAATGTCGGCGCAAAATGAACGCACCTCCTGAAATGGGAGTTGTAGAGTAGCTGGTGGCAATTTTCTTCATCACTATATTAAGACCTCGTTCCTTGAGCGTTATTACTTTGGTGTCACCACTTTCAAGCGTCAGGATCTCATTCTTTCTGAACCAAAAAGACTTTGCATCTACGAAGAATTTAGTACAATCTCCTCACAATGAAGTTTTCGTCTCTTCTCTTTTTCGCGCCAGCTCTGGCAGTTGCCAAAGATCTGAGCAGCGAAGTCATCACCGGAAGCTCTACCTTCTATGGCGGCAACCTGAATGGTGGCACCTGCTCCTTTGTGAGCTACAGCCTGCCCTCTGGCATTTATGGCACCGCCTTCTCTGGATCGGCCTGGAGCAGCGCCGCCAACTGCGGTGCCTGCATTGAGGTTACCGGTCTTGGTGGCAAGAAAATAAAGGCCATGGTGAGTGATGGACGGCAAGTGATGAATGTAACTAACAAGGAGGCAGATTGTCGACCAGTGCCCCGAGTGCGCCAAGGGACACCTCGATCTCTTCCAGAACGCATTTACTGCTGTTGGAGGCACCGACGGCATTGTCAACACTTCGTACAAGTGGGTGACGTGCGACATCACCTCGCCTCTCGTCCTGCGCAACAAGGAAGGCACATCGCAGTGGTGGTTCTCGATGCAAGTCAGGAACCACAACGAGCCTGTCAAGAGCCTCGATGTCAGCACCGATGGAGGCAAGACTTGGAAGGGAACCACGCGCAAGGAATACAACTTTTTCGAGTACCAGAGCGGCTTCGGGACGCAGACTGTCGATGTCAGGGTCACCAGCTCCACTGGCAAGACCATCACGGTCAAGAATGTGAGCGTTGCGCCTCAGACCGAGACCAAGGCCGGATCCAACTTTTAGGTGCCGTTTGAGGTGGACAGAGTTCGAAATGTAGCTATTGGATCGCACAGAAATGTGAGGATTTAAAGATTCAGCGTCATTTATTTAGGCTAGCTTACTTCAATATACTCTTGCCATTGATGTCTCAACTACTCCTGCGATGGGGATGCTTTCATTTTTTCAACTTTGAATCCGTATTTAATCCATAACTTGCCAAGTTGTGAGCCTGGAAGAAATGATGCAAGGGCTACATTCAAGAGATATGACGTCACCTGAAAGATTAATTGGCGTGGAAAAGAGACGGTGGGCCGTACACATGTATAAGTGAGTGCCCTTTGAATCGTTAAAGGGCAAATTCCGTGTGTTCAAATGCAAAGTGGGTTCACGTTTAAAGATTCGGGAACCCATTCAGCCGGTTATGCTTCATGGCTTTATTGATAAATAATCCATCTATCTTGAAGCTGCCCACCAAGTCACAATCGAATCGAATCACCCACACCACAGCCAATCCCCTTCAAAGACCACGAGTGGCATTCTCTCCCCACCACTCACACAGAACCCACTCAGCAAAACAACAGACCCCAGTGTCAATACTCTAGCTTAGACTTGAAAAGAAGAAAAAGAGTACCTCCGATTAGATTGCGAGGCCTGTTCTCCCGATGAGTTGGGCTTTGTGTGAAGGGTGGAAACAGAATGCCACTCCTCCCAACCAGTCTCGTCTTGAGAAAGAGATCCGGCCGCGCTGAGCGTGCTTCTATTCCATTTCCATCCCGACACATAAAACCCGGCAGTGGTGGCGTGTCCATCCACGTTTGCCAACCCGCCCCTGGTCCACACACTGCACCTGCACCATTCACTCATTGCGAACGGCGAGGGTGCAGCGGGAAGGGATTCAAGCATCCTGCATCCAGGCAACACCGCCGTCGATGCCCTCGTAGATTCGGCCCTTGGGACCCAGCTGGATGTGCGAGACACCAGTGTTGTAGATGCCGCCCTTGCCCATGAGAGAGCGCCAGACCTCCTCGCCGGTTCGCCAGTCGTAGGCGATAATATACCAGGCATACTCGCCCTGGTTAGCCAAGGTCTCGTCCTGGGTGTAGGTGTAAAACAGGCCGTTTGCGGTGGACAGGGTGGTCATGGTGGCGCGGACGTCAATGGTCCAGGCGAGGGTGCAGGCTCCGTCGTCGCTGATGTCGATGCGCTGGGTGCCCGGAGCCATGACGGACATGTTGTTGGAGGGGCCGTTGATGTCGGTCTCGGCGTCAAAGGTCCAGGGCGAGTTGTAGGCGTTGTTGATGGTGGCGCTGTAGGTGGTGCCGTCGAAGAAGGTGTTGAGGCTGGCCTCGTTGGCGCTGGCGCCGGGCTGGAAGAGCGGGTAGGAGCACGCGCGCGCGTTGTCCTGGGCGGCGTCGTAGAACTCGGCCTGGCGGTACGCGATGAAGTTGATCTGGCCGTCGGCGTTGTCCGTGATGCCCACGTACTTCTGGCCGATCAGGCTGACGCTGGACCCGGACCCGCGCGACAGCCCGCCGGCCTTGATGCCGCTGCCGGCGTCGTACGTCTCGTTGTACAGGGCCTTGACGCCGTCGGCGCTGGCCTGGAAAGCGTAAAAGTTGCCCGTGGCGTTGGGGTGATCCTCGGTGCCGGCGGGGCCCGTGACGACGTACATGGTCTTGTCGTTGACAGCCACGCCGTTCTCGATGAGGGCGTTGCTCAGCGTCAGCGAGTGCATGGTCCCGTTGGTGCTGACGTAGCCCACGCCCGAGCTGGGCGCCCCGGACAGGCCTAGGATGGGCGCCGCCGTGCTGGTGAACCAGAGGTTGCCGTCGCCACCGAAACCCACCGTGGCCAGGATGCTGCCCTGCGCCATGGCGGTCGATACATCGTACTCGGCCACCTGGCTGAACGAGATGGTGCCGTCGCTGGCCACGACCGTGTCAACCACCATGATGAAGCCCTGAGCCGTGGGGATGGTGACGCGGCCGTCGACGACCTGCCAGTAGTTGGAGTAGGCCGTTCGGCCGGGCGCGGAAAAGGCCGCCATGGGCTCAAGCGTGTCGGGGTTGAGGGCATTGAGACACCAGTTGACGGGATCGGAGCCGCACACGACGGCCGCGAGCACGTGAGAGTCGGCAGTGGCCTCCTCCCAGAACATGTAGGCGCTCAGCGTCGTGCTGCCGCCCACGACGGGCGAGTTTCCCAGCGGGCCGGCCCAGTCGTCAGTGCGCGTGTTGCCGCCGTCCATGTGCGCCTGGCGGGCATCGGGCTTGAATGTCGGCCTGGCCGGGAGAGGCTTGGCCGTGAAGGGCGCCCCGACAAACGCCGGGGCGCTGAAGTTTTGCGAGTCGGGAATGGCAGTGTTGACGGTTTGTCGGCCGTGCAGGTGGCCGTGCGCAAGTGGTTTGGCGTGCTGTGACAAGTCAAGTCAGCTGGTGAAACACGGAAGGGCGAGTTTTAGTTGTAGTACCGCTTCTTTAGCTGCAATAAAGGCGGCCAGATAGCCAACGAGTGTGTTGAACGTCTTCATTTCCAACGTCAAAGGAGTGTGGTTGCTGTACTGTTGCAAAGGAACGTAGTTATTATTCTGTAAATGAGTGTGATGGGGGATTAGAGGAGATGGGAAATGATTGTTGGGTGATGATGTCGAAATGTAACGGCACGTCCGACCTGCTTATATCGTAGGAATGCCTTCTTTTCGCATGACGTTTTTCCTCGTACTTCTTCGCCATCCTCAGCCTCCAACACAGTCTCGCAAGGGGAAGCCATGGATTCTCGTGATTCTGGCTTTGGCGCTGCAGGATAATTTTGGAAACGGTCTGCCCAGAACCTGTCCGAAATACGGTGACAGCAGGCTGTATTGGGAAATATCATGTCAATTAACTTTCCCTGTGTCGATCGGCTCCATGTCGCTTGACTGTGGTTCCTGGCCCAGTCTCCGTGTACAACTTGGCCATGTCGGGAGTCTCACGGAATCTCACAATCTCAAGAGGATAGTGCATCAAGAGCACGCCCAAGCGCAGGGTCGGATATTTTAATTAATCTACTTGCCCGTACCTTGTTTTGTGGATGTGTTCGTGGCAGACGTGCATGTGCCATCTCGCATCCGCGCCACTGTCGCAGCCAACCTCGCCGTCGCATTCGTCGTCGGATCAAAGCGGCGGGCGCTGATTGGATGCCCCGATCGCAGCTATTCCCGTTGAAGAGTGAGGCAGCCCAACTTTCGCACGGGCCCAGCTCTGCGACGCTGAGTCGTCTCGCTTTCGTTGTCGCCGTCGGGTCTACAAATACCCACTGCACCCAGTCAACCGACTCGAGACACGGCTCATAGTAATACTGCAGCTACTATGCCTCCACGCCGCCTTGGGTTCAAAAAGTCGCGAAACGGCTGCACCCGCTGCAAAGCCCGCCGTGTTAAGGTAGTGCAAGCCGCCCGCCCCCCGCGAACCCAGCGTGCTGACTCCTTGTAGTGCGATGAACTGCAGCCATGCACCAACTGCATAAGGCATAAGGCGCCATGTAGCCTGTCCTTTACTTCACCCGCTACAGACACCTCGCCGACTCCCCCCAGAGACAACGTCAGCCTCGGGAACAGCAACCATGTGTCCGAGGATGCCCAGTCGGTTGCTGCCTCGACGCCCAGCTCCCAGCCAGATTCCATGAGAGCAAGAGCCGATATGGCCTTGCGACAACTTGAAGACCTTACCAGCAAGGCTAGGCAAGTGGTGGACAACCTGGGGACCAATCAAGTGGTTGGCAATGTGTATAGCGACATGGCCCTCACCAAGGCCGTTGATGAGACAAATTGGATGAACGATCTTCAATTATTTCACCACTATTCCACCAACGTGTACCCGACGCTCTCGTGGGGTCCCGAAATGCTGCCCGTGTGGAGAGACATTGTCCCGCAGCTCGCATTCTCTCGGGTAAGAAAACACTGCATAATCTAGCCCGCTTTCCATCCCGGTTGTGCTCACGCCACCTCGTCCGACTAGACCTACCTCATGCATGCCCTGCTTGCCCTCTCAGCGTTGCATCTCGGTTACACGGAACCGGCCAACAGGCAAACCCACGTGTTGGCGTCGATGCATCACCAAAACACGGCATTTCGCCAATTCAACTCGCATCTCGGCGACGTCAGCTCAGAGACGGCCCACATCCCTGTCCTGTTTGCGGCATTCACCTTTATTGCTGGTATGTACACCGTGGCCAGCCAGGACAGCGAAGTGCTTCTGAGCGACATCACCCAGTGTTTCTTTCTGATACAAGGTAAATCAACCAAACACGCGCAAGATTGGCAGAAATTGCCCTATTAAACTCCAGTGCGAGCTAATACTTCTCAGGCGTGACACACATGATGGCCAACCCAGCCATGTGGGCTCATGTCCGGACCAGTCTCATTGGCCCTCTGATCACGGAGCCCATAAAAAAAGAGCAGCCGACCGGCGCCTTTATAGAGCGCCTGGATGAACTCCTGCGCCTGGTTTCTACAATGAGAGTATCCGAGCCCATGCGCCTTGTCGATGAGATTGGCGTCCGGTCGCAGTGCTATGCTGCGCTGGAAAAACTGCGAGGAACCTACTGCTCCATGTTGCTGAGCGCCAAGAGGGTGGCGCGCATATGGAGCTGGCCAATCACCATATCCAAGGACTTTATCGAGCTGGTGAGAAAGGGAGAACCAATGGCACTGGTTATACTCGCACACTATGCCGCCATGGTCATTTGCTACGAGGAGAGTTTCTGGTACCTGGAAGGCTGGAGCGACAATGTGTGTAGGGTAGTTCAGGCTGTTTTAGTCGAGGAGCAGTGGGCAAAATGGGTTGCGTGGCCAGTGGAGGTGGTGAGAGATAGAATTGATGTTAGGGACCTCGACGATTAGAATTGTAATATGATGAATAAAAAAAATTGTTCACTTATATTTTTATTTTATGTGATATTGTTGCGTTGACCGGATCATGCTGAACGTCTTTTAAATCGGGTCAACCGAACGAGAGGTATTCACAGCTAGATTCACGTTGGCGACGTCGAGACAGAAGAGGGACAGGAATGGCATGGTGCTAATAACGACAGAGCAATAATCATTCAACCCAGAAGCAAAGTTTATTTGCCGCTTTTCCCTTCCTTTCCCTTTCACTGAGGCAACCAAGCATGGCACAATAGCACCGATTTGGCTTTGTCCACCAGGTGTTGTGACAAGATCTGATCCCATCAACGAGCTGAAGATGACGCCGGACCAATCGGCGCTACTGTTAGAATTATTTCTCCGAGAATTATTTCTCCGAGAGGCATTCAGAGTTGCGCTCGGCCATGTGGATTTTTAATTTAAGCTGCTCATCCGTTGCAAGGGACAGGCCCAGGAGGGGCCATCGGGTGGTCCCTGATCCCGGGCAGCGCAATCCGTGCCTTGATTGCCTTTCGCAAGTTTCCGTCCTTATCAGCAGGCTGATGGACCCATGTTTCAGCCCTAAGCTAATTGGTTTGTGCATCTGTTACATGTAGATGCTGATCTTTTGTAGTCAAACATGCCATGCGCGCAAAAGGTGATTGGCGAGCTTGAAACGACCAAAAAGCTTGTCTTAAAACAGGGCATGCCAAGATTCAACGTCAGTGGGAGATTGAATAAAAGCTGCACTAGACGGCTGCGTAGCTCCATTTATGCATGGCTACATAGTTGCGTTTTATGCAACCGCGACTCAATTTACCTGTTACTTGGTGTAACTGCAACTATTGGGCTTGGTGCTCTTGACAACGCGCAAACTAACAGGCTTACAGTTCTTGTTGCCTCGAGGCTTCTGAGCACCCACATTCAGCCGAACACTGTACCCGCCGCTCGGCGCCAGGACAGGCCAGGAAATCCCTTGTGCTTCCAAAAACCAGCTTTCCGCTTCCGTCAATCTTCCAGCCTTCCTTCTTCCAGCGGGATCCCAGGCCGTCTTTGGCATCCGGATATCGGAAAACGCTCCCGCCCATCCCTAAACGGCCAACGTACGCCCTCTGTGTGAGCGTGCCAGATTTGTAAAGATACAGCTCGTTGCCCCAGGTCTGAAGTGTGACCGTGTTGTCAGAAGTGGTGGAGTGCGTCGCCTTCTCGGTGGGGAGTTTGAAAGGCCAGCCGCCCCGGCCGACCCAGAGGACCTGGGTATGAATGCGGCTGTCCTGGCAGATGGCGACTACCTCAAATGTAGTAGACTTGAACTCGTCGGCAGCCATAGGAGGCGCGAGGAAAAGAGGCTTGATCTCATGACGCTGGGTTTGGTGGGATTCGCTGATCTGCAATGTCTGCAGCATGCGTCATTGAACTTGTTCAAACGGCGCTGCGCTGTGGCCTTTATAATTGGACGGTTCTTTTTCTTTCAAATGCGCCTATGACATATTTTCCTTCATGCCATGGATTTGGCTGGACAAGCCGAACAGATGACTTGTCGAGCCTGTGCAAGCGGCCTCGCTCATGACCGCCGCTCCTGACAACCGCGCATGATTGGTTTGTCTGGTCAAGAACCTTACATACCTTGGCCGTCAACATTTAAAAATAGGCTACGTGTCTTATGAGCTTCAAACACTGATCGTGCATTGAAATAGGGTGGAAATAAATATCCAATTGGTAGTGTGGCTGGAACACAGCAGCGACTAAGTTTCAACCGCGGGCGGTTGAAACAGTACCAAGCGGAAATATCTTACAGCGGCCTGCCTGATGATGGCGTACAAGGATCCACGGTTGTGAGTGTACTGGACAAGATCTTTTCCCAACTTGATGCTATCTTAGACGATGCTTCTAAAAGGGCCCACCTCAGCTCACGGCACCTTCGGATCTGGATTCCCGACTAGAGACAAGAGGGGCTTTAAATAGTGGGGCCCAACAGTTGAGTTGAACCGAGGAAGCACAGGTGCTGAGGAGCTGGCATTGCGGAATGAGGCTTTTCCTGTTTCAATTCATGAACCAATGGGTACAAAGTAATATCTAATTAAAACCTCTAGTAGACGAATAGCATCCATTTCATCGGCAAATCGCAAAATGGCCGATTTTTCCTGCTACGATGGGCCAAGCGACGAGTGGCTCGCCGTCCAAGAGACGTTGCCCGCACCCAACCCGGGCGACTCCCTTGAAGAGCGGAAAAAGGCCAACAATAAGAACCGAGAGGACATGGCTGCAGAGGCAATGAAGTCCTTGGCGCCTCTGGTGCAGTTGAAGGACTACGCCATCCCAACTCGCGACGGTAGCCAGGTCGAGGCTCGGACCTACCGCCCCGTCTCCATTGACGCCGCTGCACCGCTGCCCGTCTATATTCACCTGCACGGCGGCGGATACATGTTTGGAACGCTCTCCTCCGAGGACGCCATCTGCTCGCGCCTTGCGCTGGGCGCCCAGGTCCTCGTGCTCAATGTCAATTACCGGCACACTCCGGAACACGTGTACCCGACGGGCTGGGACGATGTTGAGGATGCATTCGGCTGGCTAGCCGATCACGTCGAAGAAGTCGGTGGCATCAGGGAAAAGATCGTCATTGGAGGAATCTCTGCCGGCGCCCAGATCGCCGCCTCCTTGACGTTGCAGCGACATTTGCAGAATGCAACCGAGCCTCTCCGCATCGCGGGACAGGTCCTGATGATCCCGTGCCTCACGCACGTCACTTGCATCGAACCGCAGCTGAAAAAGCTGTCAGACCCCTCAGTCTCGAGCTACCACACAAACGCAAATGCCCCGATTTTGCCGGTCAGGGTGGCGCGCTTGTTCTGTGACCTGCTGCAAGTCTCGGACGCGCGAGAAGACGACACGAAACTGAGCCCGGGCAATGCGACGCCCGAACAGGTAGCTGGGCTTCCTCCCACCGTCTTCGGGATTGCGGGTCTGGATCCGTTACGAGACGATGGGTTGCTTTACGCCAAGATGCTTACCGAAGCCGGGTGAGCGGGGTTGCGTTTCCATATTGTTGCGTGGGCAGGCTAACAGAAAACACAGCGTTCCCACGGATGTGACCCTTTTCAAGGGAGTCCCCCATGGATTCCGCCGCTTTGGAGATAGGCTTTCGGCTTCGGCCCGATGGGACAAGGTCATGGAAGATGGAATACAGTGGGTGCTCTCAAACCCACCAGCCACCAACGAGTTCATTATCAAGACGTAGAGTAATGAAATGCTTCATCTGGACACTGTAAAGGGCTTCATTTGGTAGCGACATTTCAGGCCCGCCTTCATCATAGCTTGGTTGCAGCAGGTCATTGTTTTCACTCTTCCACCATGGGCTGATGTGAATAACCGGTTGTTCGACCTGCGGTAGACTGCTCATGTGAGAGAATTGAGTTTCCTAAAAAGGCCAACTGAATACGGTAGCTCTGACTCCGAAATCCCTCCCAGTCCAAATAATGGGCCGGTACAAATGCCAAGCATCTCAGTAATTCATTCATTGGACCATGAATACGGCTCAAGAAATGCCATTTTGGAGATTCGTGTAATGGAAGTTGGCTTGCAAGATGGGATCGGTGTGTTGTCAGCTCTCGATGTGGCCTACTCGAAAACCATCGACCGAGGATGCAACGCTGAATGCCATTGTAGATAAAATTATTTCCGCGAATAACAATTCCACATTCATGAATTGAGCACCCGCAACCTTATAATAAGCATATTTATGCATCGTAAAGGACGAAGATGTGGAAAACTATTTAATCATCATCACGCAGGATGAACGTAGCACAAGATTGAGCCCAACAATTACTCTCATCCACATATCATTCAGAAACAGAATCCAATTTATTAGAATGTTTGCTAACCCAAGAAACCTGTTATTGGCTCTTGCGAGCATAGTGCCCTCTGCCCTCGCTTGCTTGGGCTACACAGGTGGCGTTCCCGTCCCCACCTCAGTCAAGCCAATATCTGCCCCCATCACCATCAAAGCGGGCCAAGTCTTTGATGCTGGCTGGGCCAAGTATGATAGAAACCCATCCAGCTGCAAGGGTCAAACAGAGCAAGGTTGGTGACAGATACAGAATCCTCCTGTCTTTCGTAATTGGAGGCTCGTTGTGCTTACTCGTCAGTCACTAGGCCGGGAAGCCACAGCTTTCATTCTCGAGCGTGGTGCGACCCTGCGCAATGTCATTATCGGTAAGACGGTCGGCGAGGGTGTATATTGTCTTGGTCCCTGCACTCTTGAGTTTGTTTGGTTTGAAGATGTTTGCGAGGATGCCATTTCAATCGTACGTTGACCGTCCTGTGACTGTATCCCAAGGTTCCCGATGAGCGGGGAGGCAAGCCACTAACCGAAATGTCTGCACAGAAAGAAGACAAACCCGGCGATGTGACCTGGATCGTTGGTGGTGGCGCGTATCATGCGTCTGACAAAATCATCCAACACAACGGATGCGGAGAAGTGCGAGTGAGTTGTTGGACCTCGGATGGGCTGACTCGATGAAACTGATGGTAGTTACAGGTCATCAACTTTTACGCCGAGGACTACGGCAAGGTTTATCGTTCTTGTGGTACTGTAAGTGCATTTTGTACTCAACAAGTCGCTTTACAAGACATCACAGATGCTGACATTTCTGGACACAATTTTAGTGCGAAAATTGCAAACGAACAGTCTACCTCGAAGGAGTCACAGCTCGGAAGGGCGGTGAAGTGGCAGGCATCAACAGGAACAATGGTGACAAGGCAACATTGGTCAATATCTGTACTGATGCAAAGACGCCTTGCCAGTATTACAGCGCCCCAGGTGTAAAGGATGGCGCCTGTTAGACAATGTCGATAGCACGCTAGTTTTAGTTGCGATGATGGTTGGACTTGACAGCTTCTGTCCAGGGGATGTGCTTCATATGATCCTAAGGATTGCCGATGGTGGTAGAAATAGGACTCCATTGGTTATCATGGCAAGACGCGGAATGGTCTACGTCCATATTATTGCGTCTTTTCTCCGAATTGAAAGTCTCAACGTGTCATCAGGCCCCTCGTTAAACCTCTGCACTTTAGTATGTCAATGCCATATTTGTCGCAGACTGTACTGGCCACTGTTCGCGCAGGGTACATAAACCTCTACTAACGAAATGTTACCTCAGACGTGTGACTCACGAACTGGACTTGTAGTTAGAACTGTAGATTAAAAAGGTGCTACGGCCACTGATCTTGTAAATTGTATCCGAAAAGTTATCATTTGTAATGGCCGCTTTCCGAAACAACCGGAAAATTCATAATTTGTCAGCAGATACACCCCTCAGGCTTGGTAGGTAGGGCGTAGCTGGTAGGGCGTGCAGTTCAACTCCGCCGGGCATTCACCATCATTTAAGGTTTGCGGAGATTCGTGAACCAAGGAGACAAGAGCAAGATCAACTGTAAAATGGGAGTGAGAAAAAGAGAAGCCACTTAATTTTCTGAGGGAATAATGAAAATAAATGCAAATTGATGTCCTGCAAACACGTACAGTTGTGTCTCCCAGTACTCGTCTGCTTGCCAACCTCTTCGTCATTCTTGAAATAATTCAACAATGCAGTTCATACCCACCCCGAATATAGCACCTACCAACAAGCTTGAGAATAAATTAGTCATTGTTATCGGTGGCTCCTCTGGCATTGGCTTTGGTGTTGCCAAAGCCTGCGTTGTGCATGGAGCAAACGTGATCATAGCCAGTCAGTCTCAGAACAAGATAAATGAGGCGATTGAACGGCTACAGCCTTTTACCGACGACCTTAAAGCAGTCCGTGGCTATATTTGCGATCTATCTAGCAATGAAGTCGAAACCAACGTCAAGAAACTCTTTGACTTTGCAACAAGCAATGGCCAGGTGAAAGTACACCACGTTGTAAACACCGCCGGACGTATGTCGCCACCATTGGCATTGAAGGACACGACGAGGGAGGATATCCTGGAGATTTGTCAATCTCGTGTCGTTGGCGACATCATCATCGCCAAGATATCCTCCAGCTACCTAGAGGGATCCCGCACATCATCATACACGCTCACAGGCGGTTTGGGCACCTACAAGCCAGTCCCCGGCTACAGCGTGCGTGACGGGCTCGGCGGGGCCAAGGATGCCTTGGCGCGCAGCCTGGCAGTCGAGATGAAACCAATTCGGGTCAATCTTGTCAATCCCGGAGCCGTTAAAACAGAGATGCTTGATCAGGTTGTCGGCATGTGGGGAGAAGAAGCAGTCAGGCAGATTTCCGAAAAAGTGCTGCTAGGGACTGTGGGGCAACCAGAGGATCTTGCTGAGGCGTACTTGGGTATCATGAAGAATTATTTCATTACTGGAACTATTATTAATGTCGATGGAGGCGCTCAGGTTGTGTAGGGACAAGCTAGTAGTCCTGCAATACATTATTTGCGCCACATGTCGTGACAACAAATACTTTAGCCAGAAATGCTACGTTTGACTCTGATTTGAGGATTTGACAGAGCACTTTGGAGCAAGTAATTCATGAATGCCAGAATTAATCCACTAGATTTCTTGTATTAACCTTGCTTTGATTAGAGTCGTGGATGGGTTGGATGAAGCCTAGTAATCAGGGTAAAGAGGACTGGTTTATTCAGGTTTCACAAAGTTTTGGACGGCCTCTCAAAGGGTTGAAATTTTCCATGTCAAAACCTCTTTTAGCCACGAGGTTCAGAAATATGACTAGTAAGTCACCGAAGGCATCTGGGACATGAGATTTCTGTATTTATGATACAATCCAATCATGTCTGACTTTCATAATACAAGCCCTCCTGTAAATTGTCGTTGCACAGAGGGTGGATGCACGTGTGATCATGTTGGCCAAGTTTGTCGATTTATTGTCAGAAACACAGGCACCAATAAACCAATGCTAAATAACAAAATAATGTGTAAATATATGTGATAATCCCAGAACTGCAAATAACCAGCAACCGGTTTGACTTTGTTCCCAAGATGATTCCCGGTCATGATGAAACAGCCCTTGGGGAAGTGGATAATTTCTGTGCCAAGCAGCCGGGTGATCAATGCTCCAAATCAACGCCCCTCCAAAATCCACGAATCAACGGTGTCGACCTCACTGACCCTGGCAAGACATGGCTAATTACCCGCAAAACTAGTTAGCCTGTTGGCCGTGAAGCAGGCCCATTTCCATAATTTTGCATCTTGAAGCGACAATAGGACAGGAATTAAGTTGAGCTAAATGGCAACCTTGTTCCGGACAGCACGCAGAAATTTTATTTCTGCAACCATTTAGTTTAGCCTGAATCAGCATTACTCTGTAGCTTTGTTGAATGGGACATCTGCAGCGTCATTTATTACATGACGCGCCATTCACACAGCGATAAGATTGTTGTGTGTCATATTCTTATTTTTGAGTGCATGACTAATTACCAATCCACCAATTTTGTTTGCGATAGAATATGAGAATCAAACTCATCACCGCATTGTGCCTTTCTGGTTCGTTTGGATGGGGGATGTCTGCTAATAATCTTGAACCCGAAAGTAATGACTATGGATGGGTTTCGGCCTGGACGGCATCGATGCGTATTGTTGATGGGAGCGATCTTCCTACATCGCCTTTTGTAAGTCAAGTGCTTCAAGCCTAAAATGACTTTTAATAAAAAAAAACTAGGGTGGAAGCGAGTATGGCGTACAACTGGAAAATGCCTCATTCCGTCAGACTTTTCGTTTAACCATAGGAGCAGACCGCATCAGGATTCAGTTTGCCAACCTGTTTAGCGATACTGCGCTACCCATTACTGCGGCGTCCATTGCGCTTGCTGAAAACAACAGCGCAGGTGTCGGCGAGATTGCAACAAATTCTTCTGCACAGCTGAGTTTCAATGACTCGGCTTCTGTAGTCATTCCACCCGGGGGCTTTGTCTACTCAGACCCATTCAATTTTACTTTCGAGCCTCTTTCCAACGTTGCTTTAACTGTATACACCAAGGAGGGCCAGGCAGGAGCCGTCTTAACTGGGCATCCCGGCAGCCGAACAACATCATGGATCGAAAGCGGCAATCGGGTAATGGAACATTCGGTATCAGCCAAAAGCTATATTGGTTGGCTTTTTGCAAGTACCATCGAAGCATGGGTCCCAAGTGACTATGGTACAATAGTTGCGCTTGGAGATAGTATCACGGATGGACGTGGAAGCGAAACCGATAAGAACACTCGGTAAGTTTGAAAGGCGGTATGCCGAATATTTTCTAACTTAGAGCATAGATGGCCCGACTTTTTGGTAAACCGCCTGATCAACAACAAAATAACGACACTTGCAGTAAACAATCAAGGTTCAGGTGGAAATGCAGTGCTTCGGGGAGGACTTGGCCCCCCTCTGCTTCAGCGGTACAAGCGAGACGCCCTGGAACAGAAAGGAGTGAAATGCGTGTTGATTGCAGAAGGAGTCAATGATATCGGCACCACCAACACAACAGAAGAGGATCAGAAAAATGCGACAAAAGGTCTGATTGATGCCTATTCTCAGATTGTCGCAGACTGCAAAGCCGCGGGCCTGGTTACCATCGGGGCAACAATCACTCCTTTTACCGGTCACAGCTATGGGGACCCCACGCGCGAAAAGTCAAGGCTCAAGGTTAATGAATGGATCATGAAGAGTGGCGCTTTTGACCATGTTGTTGACTTTGCTGGACTGATTGGTGATGGTGATCAATTGAAGCCCGAATTTGACTCGGGTGATTATTTACACCCAAACGTCGCAGGCTATCAGGAATTGGCAAACGGGATTCCGCTTGAGATACTGGAAGCTTGTTTGAAGAATTAGAAGGAACTCTGAAAGTTGGCATATATATTTCTCGTCCCCGATCTACATGTTCCGCAATCTGACTTTGGGAAATGGATTCAATTTTGTTAGTGAAACGAAGACCTGGTTTGTTTCACGCGAGTGTAATTCTGCGATCCACAAGACGGGATGACACAGGAAGTGGTATGCTGCAGATGTATGGCGTTTGGGCTTTTTTGCCAACCATTTGCAGATTTTGAAAGGCCACGTTGTGTGCGAGGGGTGTCTTGGCTGATTCCATGTCTCGTTTAGGTTGCCTGCATATTATGCAACATAACCAGCCGGGATTCTGAATGCGGTGCATCGTAGCGACCAACAGGACCAAGAGATCGAATCATCCGTCAGCACCTCGGTCAAGGGTGCTTCGTAATGCGAATTCTCTTCGTCGCTTCTCGGCACAGTTCTGGGCAGCGCATCACGAACATCGCGCCATCTTTCAACATCGGCTCTTTCTCTCCTGTGCTAATTGACACCAAAACAACACCCGGAAAATTGATTGAAAACCGCAATGGCACTGGCTGAATACTTCTTCAGCTTCAGCACCATATTTTCAGTGGTGTTGGGTTACATATTGCTCCGGGTCGTGCATCAAATCATTCACTACCGGTTCGTCCACCCCCTCTCGAACTTTCCCGGCCCGTTCTGGGGGAGCGTTACGCGCCTCTGGATTGCGTACCAAGATGTTAGAGGCCAGGAAGCCTTGGTCTGCGAGCGACTGCATCAGAAATATGGCCCCGTCATTCGCATCACGCCAACCATGCTCCTCGTCAGCGACGCAACCAAGCTGCCGCTCATTTTCCATCGCTCCGCCGACAAGACAAAGCACTACATAACAGGTGCCTTGGGCCCAACCGAGTCCATTTTCAACATGCGAAAGCACCAGATGCACGCTCGCTACCGCAAGATCGCGGCTGGCCCGTACAGCTTTACCAACATCAAGAAGATGGAGCCTCTGGTCGATGGACAGATCGTGTACTGGCTGTCTCAACTCGACAGCCGCTTTGCGGAATCATCTGAACACTTCGACCTCTGCCCTTGGACTGTCTACATGGCTTTGGATGTCTTGTCCGAGGTTGGCTTTGGCGCGCCCTTTGGATTTATTGAACAGGGCCGCGACGTGGGGGGGCTAATTCGGAGCATCAGCATCGGCATGGTGCCGTTCGGTTTGATGGCTCGCCTATATCCTCTGACCAGCGCTCCGATCAACTCAATTCAGGTCGATATTTTGGGCGATTTGAATTGGGTAAGGCTGGAATTGAATTGTGAGAGCCTCACCTTGAATTGATTGATATCTTAATTGAATTGAGTCTTAAAATAGCTATACTGAATAGAGCCCGGCCGCTGTAGCTTGTAGGGCCT